>VDFB02026731.1:0-12461 GCA_007258455.2 Sequoia sempervirens | reverse complement strand
CTTGAACTATTTGAGGATTATGTGTCAATATCTCATGAGCTACAGGCTCATGTCTTACCAGTTGACCACCCATATTCACAATTGTCTCAGCTAAAACTTAAACTCTTTTCTGAAAATCCAAAGAAAACTTTTATGCTTTGTTCTTTCTATCCTGTCATCACTTTTTGTTCTTTTACAAGAATGAACTCAAAAGATATTTGCATGTAATAATTGGTACAACTACTTTAACAAGTAGTTTTAATTGCAATTTAGGATGGAAACATGCAGTCATATTTGGAAAGTACAAGAAAATAATAAAGAAAAATATTTGAATTAGTTGTGACAGCAGCGTAAGTGAAATGGATTATCCTGCTCCCTACTTAAAATATGACATGTGTCCACACATGTACTAAAGAATAGGCGGAGACTAGGTAATAATGACTGATATAGACATAGTAGTAAATGAATAAAATGAAATAAATCAATGATGCGACAACAAAAGATATCGCATACCTTTCAATAAATGCGCGTATGTGCCGAGAAAGATGACGGCTCTAGCATGAGATGACAGTTTGGAATGAAATCATAATTAAGGGTGGTGCGGATGAATGAGGTGGATGGGTGACATGGACAGATGAGATGCATGGAGGGAATGGATGGATGGGATGGAAGATAAGGAAGTGAGATGTGGCGATGAGTGAGAACGAAGAAAAAGGGTTTCCTTAAAAAGGAAACCTTTATTATGAGCATGCATTGTAACATTATGGTGAAGCTACAGGAGAAAGGCTAAAGCCTTTTGCTGCAGGAAGATTAGTGGCAGGATCTTGAACAAAGTTGCATGAATTCTTCTTTTGAGAATGGCTTACGATACAACCAAAGACGGTGTCCATTAACCAGTAGTTTGAATCGAACAGGATCAATTGTGACTAATTGAACTGAACCATTATCAAATACATTCTCAATTTCATATGGGCCAAGCCATCGGGTGGTGAGTTTACCTTGATTTTCTTTATACCTCGAATCATAGAGCAGCGCCCACTCACCAGCAAAGAATTGCTTAGTGCGGATATGGCGATCATGCCATTTATTCCTTTGTTGCTGTACAATTTATGTATGCTAGAGGGCCGCTTTTCTGAGTTCATCTAGTGCATTCAGCTGCAGGAGTCGTTCCTTTTGGGCCTCAAAAATATCAATATTAAGTTCTAAAGCAGTCCTCAAGGTCTTGTGCTCAAATTCTATCGAAAACATGGCAGTCTTTCCATAGAGTAATTCAAAAGGAGTAAACCCTGTAGTTGTCTTCCACGTTGTCCTATAGGCCCAGACGGCTTCAGGGATTCCACTGCTCCAATCTTTCTTGTGTAGTTGAACTGTCTTTGTAAGTATCACCTCAATTTCTCTGTTGGTAACTTCTACCTGACCATTGGCTTGAGGGTGATAGGGGCTAGACTTCCTGTGTCGGATCTTGTAATCATTCATTAGTGCATTGATTAAATTGGATGTAAATTGAGCTCCTTGATATATGACAAGTTCCCTTGGGACTCCAAACCTAGTAAAGATCTGCTCATATAGGAATTCAGCAACCTTGTTGTCATGAGCATGAGTCATTGCTTTCACTTCCACCCATTTGGTTACATAATCAATACAAACTAAAATATATAATTTCCCATTGGATGGAGGATCAATAGGTCCAACAAAATCCATGCCCCACTTATCAAAGGGGCTGACGACCACTTGAGGATACAGGGGCATTTCATCAGACCTTGTTGGTCTTCTCATGCGTTGACATCTGTCACATTTCCTAGTATAGGCTGCAGCATCGTTGTGTAGTGTAGGCCAATAGTATCCAGTAGTAAGCACCTTCATAGATGTTCTTTTTGCTACAAAGTTCCCACTGCATGGCTCATCATGACAAGCATGCAGGATGTCATAGGTTTCATCTTCCCTTACACATCTTCTCATGACTTGGTCAGGTCCTGTATAGAATAAACAATCTACAATCCATGAAAAGTTAAAACTTTTCTCCACCAACAATTGTTTTTCTTTTGGGGAAAAATGGGCTGGAATCTGGTTGACTGCCAAGTAATTTGCAATATCTGCATACCATGGGGTGCGAGTAGCAATGAAAAATAGTTCATCAGGAAATCTATCATCAATTACCTCTGGTGTGCCAGGTGTAGTCAATTGAAAGCTTTGATAAGAAATCAGCCACTACATTAGCCCGTCCTGGTTTATCAATGATTGTGATATCAAATTCCTGCAACAATAGGAGCCATCTTGCTAATCTGCTAGATATGGCAGGCTCATTCATGAGGTACCTTATTGCTGCATGGTCTGTATGAACAAATACTTGGTAACCAGTGACATAGTGTCAGAACTTGTTTAAAGTATACACAACTGCTAACAATTCTTTTTCTATGACAATATAATTTAATTCAGGACCTTGCAATTTTTTGCTAATGAAATATATGGCATGTTCAATTGAATTCTCTTTATGTCCTAAAACTACCCCTATTGCATAATCAGAAGCGTCTGTGTGTATATGGAAAGGAAAACTCCACTTCGGTCCTTGAAGAACAGGGGTCTGAGTAAGCAAGTTCTTAAGCTGCAGGAAAGATTTGTCACAGGCTTCAGTCCAACTAAATTCAGAATCCTTAGTCAACAAGGCATATAATGGGTTGGCTATCTTGTTGAAATCTTTAATGAATCTTCTATAATATCCAGCATGTCCTAGGAAGCTTCTAACATCCTTTTGTTTTGTAGGTGTTGGCAAAGTTAGAATAACTTCTATTTTTGTAGGATCAACCTAAATTCCTACTTGAGATATGATGGCCTAAAACAATTCCCTCTTGCATCATCATAAAGCATTTCTCATTATTCAAAGACAAATTATGTTCCTGACATCTTTTCAACACTTTTTCCAAATTGGCTAATGCTTCTTCATAAGTAACTCCATAGGTAATGAAGTCATCCATGTAGATTTCCATAGAATCTTGAGAAATATCAGTAAAAATACTTATCACTGCCCTTTGGAATGTTGCAGGTGTATTACACAGTCCAAAAGGTAAGACAGAGTAGGAAAATGTGCCCCATGGACTGGTAAAAGTTGTTTTGTCTTGACCTTCAGGGGTGATTCTTATTTGATTATAGCCACTGTATCCATCCAAAAAGGAGAAATACTTTTTCTTAGACAATGAGTCTAATACTTGGTCAACAAATGGCAATGGAAAATGATCCTTTTTAGTTGTTTTCAGCTCCCTGTAATCCACACAAACTCTCCATTTTCCACCTTTTTTAGGGACAATCACCAGTGGAGACACCCATTGACTGTCTGAAATGGGATAGATAAAACCAGCATCAAGCAATTTTTGAAGCTCTGTTTTAACTATTTCCCTAAGTGCCAGATTTATCCATCTTTGAGGTTGCCTAACAGGTGAACAATCTTCCTTAATGTAGATCCTATGAGTACAAAGTTGAGGATCTATTCCCTTCATATCCCCATAGTCCCATGCAAAAGTTTTGTATTGTTCTTACAACATTGTGACTAGGGCAGCTTGTTGAGATTGAGGCAACATATTATTGATATTTAGACAACAGCCTGGAAATACTTCTACTTGTTTGATAAGATCATTCATGGAGGCTATTGATAATGGTGGTGTCTGTATTTCAGATGGAAGCAAATTTTGATAAACGGTAGGAGATTCAGGCGACAGGTTCTTAGAATTTAGTTGTCGCAGGAAACACTGTTGAAGACTGCTATCTGCAGTAGATGGGCTAGTCAAACCAAGATTGGACTACAAAATATTGAAAAGTAGGTCATCCTCACTCTGAAGCTAAGAAAACGGATTAGTTTGTAGCATCATTAGCTGAGCCAATGAATTGACTTCTTCAGTTTCCTCTCCTAAATCTGGTCAAATTGGTTGAGACAAATCTGGCTGAGGCTGAGCAGGTGGGTATAAAGCTAATTTCTTTCTTGACTGACCATCAGAAATTGTCATGTCTCCAGAACGACATCCTATAAAAGCATCAGTTGTAGCTAACCATGGTCTACTTAGGATGATAGGATATCCTCCCAAAGTGGCCTTAGTGGACAATATGGTAAAAATCTCACCGGTATTCCCAAGACTTGAGGGTGACAATAACATCTCTACCATTCCATTAGGGTTTTATTATGGAACTATCAGTAAGCTGCAGGATGGTAGGTGTAGGCCGAATGTTTAAGACATTCAAATACTCCATTGTATTCTTGGTCATTACATTGATGGCTGCCCCAAGGTCAATCAAAACATTCTTTACTATTTGGCCATTAATATTTATTTGTACCACAGGACTCCCAGGGTTGGTATATTTTGGGATGACTATCTTCCCTAACATAATATTTGCCAACTGTCCTAGAACATGGATAGTTTGGGGATCCTTTTTCTTTCTTCATAGTTTCTTCAAACAGGCCTCCTTAATGGCTTTTACATAAATTGGGACATTTTTAATAGTTTGAAAAAAGGGTATTTGAATGTGTACATTCTTCAACTAATCCAAAATATTAAAGGTAGGCTCTTCCATATAATTTGATGTAGTAATTTGCAATCTCTGAGGAAAAGGCGGTTTTGTCTGATGCTAGACGACAGGGTCCTTAGAGATAGTATTTGATAGAGGTATATGTTTTGCACATCGCTTAGTTGTTTAGAAGGCATTCTGAAATCTTTGTAATTACAGGTGGTCGTGGAGCAGAAGTGTGGTTCTAGATCTAGATGGATATCATGAATATCTCGTGGCATAAGTTGGGCATCGATACACTCTGGCTGCATCACATAGGTCGTTGTTGCTGCTGTCGCTATTATTAGGATTTGGCAATGGTTTAGCAAGCATAGGCATTTGTTTTGGAGGGCCAGTATTTGTTGTAGGTGCTACAGGAGGTGGCATGAGGGCTTGTGGTTGTGACTACTGAGGATGCAGGAAGGCAGGGGATTGGTTCTACTCATTGCCGGGACTTCCATCAGGGTTCTACCGCGAAGACTGGGGTGGAGTCCATTGTCCTAGGGTCGCTGCCAACCTCCTTGAGGAGATTGCCATTGAGGATTCTGATAGCTAGGTCGGTAAGGTTGAGAAGTATTCCAAGGTTGTGATGGGCCATATGTAGGTTGCCACTGGTTATTATAATTAGAATAAGGATTACTAAAAGTCAAAGGATCTTGAGGCATACCTTGTCTTTGAGCCCATGGTCACCTTTGTGCAATGAAGAATACTTGGTCATCATCACTTTCTACCACCTTAAAGCTAGTAGGTAGCTACTTAGCCTCTAGGTTAGCCACCATCTTGCATCTGCAATCATGTTTCTTCTGTCTGCAATGTGGACAGAACTTAGCCAAGATTGCTTTAGCTTCCTCATGTTTCTTTCGAGCTTGCATAGTATCCAATTATGTAGCCATGTTGTTTATGATATCTTGCTTGAAATTAGACAGCAAATTTGTGATCTCCATCTGTGAAACTCCATTAGTAGAGGACTTTCCCACTGTGGCTTGATGACCTCTACCCTTCTTAACAATTGCCTCGAGTAGTTCGAGACATATTTTTTGATATCATCCCAAGGTAAAGTTAGTTATATCACCTCTCCCATCAGGTCCGGTGGCATCTATACGTATCGCTGATTCCCCTTAGAAAAGTAGTTTGCGAGGATTATTCATTGAGAGTATGGTCTGAATTTTTTAGGGAAAACAAGAATCTTGAGATATAGTCTTTCGCACTTCATCATCCTCATTTTGTTGAATTATGAATATATCATCTCCCCATTACCATCAAGTATAATATTCATTGTATTTCTCAAGGAATTTTGTTTGCATGGCTGCCCAACTATCAACAACACATCTTCCCAAACTCATGAACCATCTAAGGGCTCCTTCCTTCAAAGTGGAAGGAAAAAACTTCAGCCTGTGAGCATCTAAAGTGTAATAATAGCTACGACAGAGGATATCAAACTCAAACAAGAAAGTTTCTAGGTCATCCGTAACTAGGCCATAGAACTCAAGGGAAGTAATGAAGAAGGAATATTTTTAAGGTTATTAGTATCTTGCTAGGAAACAATGGGAAACTCAAAAGCAGGAGGTGGATTAGGTGGATTACGTGCCATATTTACTTGCTGAAGTATCAAAGCAAATGGATTTTCCTCAGGTTCTTTGTCAGTTGGGTCAAATGGAAATTCAACAAATAGGTTTGCAGGGAGGAACCTTCCCAGAGCATCTCTTCTTCTATGCATGCAATAGAATGAATGGTGAATTGAAGGATTTTGAATTTTTTTGAATAATAGACTAAACTACTGCTAAAAATGACTTTTGATAGGTTCTTAGCTTGACACCATCCCTGACAACGGTGCCAAAAATGGTCACGCCCATAAAAGGATATGAAAATCATGGCAAAACCTATCCTAGGAATTGGACATTTGAGTAGGTGACTAATATCTTTTCATGGTCGTTCATTTACTTGTCAAACCAGGGAATGTATACTTGAAATGGAGTGGCACTGTATGTGCACTAAGAACCAGTTTCAGTCACAACCTATCAAAAACAAATACTTGAAAGGAATTCTACCTATGTTACAGGAAGGTAATGCAAAGTTCTCTAAACGTAATCAAAGCAGAAACCATAACAACTACCAATTGGGAACAAACTATGAACTAGCTTTATGCTACAGGAACGTACACAAGGATGGATTCTCGATACTACAGGAACAATATAAGACCGAGTTTGCATAGAAACTTCAAGAATGAATTCTAACTTATGATAAAAAAATAAACGACTAACTAACTAACTAAAGATACTTACTAAGTGGGCCCCCTTAGCAAGCATCAACTACTTATGCTAGTATTGAACTCAGAACATCATCAAATTTTATTCATAAACTTAGAATGGTGTACATTGTTCTATTCATATGAAAACTAACAAAAAAAATCTATCTCTTGTCATACGTACTCTACTTTTTATTATCATACTAATTTTTACATGATATCCCTTCTATCTCACTATGCTTGCTCACTCGTGCAGGAGGAACACTTATTTAAATCAGGAAAACAACTAACTAACTAACCCTAACAGAGAAAGACATGGATGTAAATGTATCCTGGAATCGAGGAATGGACTAAATAAGTGAACTTATCCACTCAACACGATTCAGAGAGAATTCAACACTCCACTCTTTCCAGATTAATTGACATTTAAATTCCTTTCGAACAATTTCGGTCAAAGAGTCTTCGCCAGAATAACTGCCTCGAAGTCGTGCAGGAAATGGACTTTACTATAAGGCCGAGGTCAGCTGAGCTTGACTCGTTCATACTTTCTTCAACAACTTGCGAAACACAAGGCAACAAAAGCGAACGGAAACATGCATGACAACTTACATGATATTCATTTATTAATCACATATCAAATTTACTTCATCATTCAAAAACTACATGTGTTATACCAGTCATTTGGGAAGTCAAACAGGGTAATAAATAGACATATCAACATGATAGGCTGCAAGAATATAAAAGTGAATTGCTACAGGATATCCCCCAATAAAAAGTTTCTAAAGAGTTTAAACAACCATGAACAACAAAAGTAAGGGTATTAAAAGCATGAATTGGCTTATACCCAAAATTATGAGCATATTTTGGGCTCATCGACTTGTCATAAAATGGTGTTTCTGTAAGCTTGATAAGGTCTCATTCACCCAGGGGTGAATGGGCCCAAGTGGCCTATTATGGAAATTTTTGAATCTAAGCTCTGAGCTTGAAACCTTCACTTCTTCCTTGTAAATTTGAACCTTCACTCTTGGATCAAATCTTGTGATGAATCTACAAAACAAGATTGTTGTTTGTTTATGGAATGGGGTTTGACTTGGTCAAACCCCAAGTTTGGTAGTTAAACCTTGATGAAAAATTACAAATCTAAAACATAAAATGTGTGTGCAAGCCCTAATATTAAGTGTGTCTAAGATCAATAAAGCTTAAAATAAAAAGAAACCTTATTCAAGTGTGTTAGAATAGGATCCCTAAATGAATATGAACAATGATGACCTACTTTGGGAGATCTCAAATCACCCTAATAATTCAAAAAATTGAATATACCTTCCTTTGGAAAAAGTAGAATGATAATAGAAGATGGAACCACTTAGGAAACAAGTCATTAGGCTTGGTTCAATGTCTTGGTGCTTCTCCCAAAACCTAGAATCCATCATGATCCTCCATAGGCATCTATCATCACTCTTTGACAATGCTTAATCTTGTTGACAAAACAAGCTTGAAGACCTACAAAAACATATAGACTATTGTTCTAAGACTTCAATTTTGAATGCTTGATTAACTTCTCCTTGCTTTTGAATATGAATACTTGTGATCTCATGTGAATTTCATTTCCTTGCTAGTGTAAAATGAATATAAAACTTAGTTTTATATGCTTCCATTCTAATTTTCCAATTATTAAATCCTGAATGCCAACACTTAGAATTTGAATTTAGGAACTTAAAATGCTGGAAAAAACATGTCTTAAGTTGAGTTTTATGCATCTAAAGATGACCCATTCACCCATAGGAAAAAGGTTCCTAACCTAAAACTTTAGGACCTAAAAACTGCCGAGGCATTAATTTAATTAATAACATTTATTCAATATGGGTTATAATATTGAGAAATAAATAAAATAGGATTTAGGATGTATAATAATGGGTATTAGGGGCCCATTAATGAGGTTTTAAAATGCATAAATGTAAGATCACTAAAATAGGTCCAAATTAAGTGTGAAATTATACTCTCTTAGAAAGGAATACAATTTTCTACACTAAAGAAACATTTGTTGTGATCCTTGATTTGGTACCAATTAATGTTGGGATGTGGGTTGAAGATTTCCTTGATTTTGTGACAATGGATTGTAGGATATTGGTTGATGTTGTGATGTGTATTGAATACCTTTGTTTTGAGATCCTAAATAGAGTGATACTTGAAGACTGTGTGGTTGTTGAGGTATATTTTGAGAACCTTGAGGTGGTTTAGCACTATGATTTTGTTGTGATACATGTTGTGACCCTTGAGGTGGTTGGATTTGAATTTTAGGACCTTGTGGTTGTTGAGGTATGTTTTGAACACTTTGTGATTGTTGGTTTTTACTTTGAAGACCTTGTGAAGCTTGATACCCTTGCGGTTGTTGTGATATGAGTTGTGAACCTTAGGATTGTGGATCTTGTATACTAGGAATAACATGTAATATGGGTGGAACATTGGTATTAGCATTTGGTATACCCACATTTGTATAATTTCCTATACTTTGGTGCTTTCCATGTTGACCCATAATATTAGATGAATCCACCCTATGATTATGGGTTAGCTTGGTACATGTAATGAATATGTTTGTGGAATAGATTGAATGATGTTATTTACCAAGGGTGCATTTTGAGAACATTGACCCATGTTTTGACAAGGTTGACCCAAGGATGCAAAATTTGACAAGGGTTGTTCCCTAAGTGTGTCTAGATCAAAAGTAGAGGGAAGTTTTGTTCCTTGTTGTGCAACTGTGAGCATATATTGAGTAGGATTTTAGCTTAACATTGTGTTTATAAGTTGATGAACCCTAGGTTCTTGTTGCATTTTCAGTAACTCTCTGATGGTAACTTCATGGGGTTTTCCCACAATATCATCTATTTAAAAACTTGTTTCATATGATGAGTGAAATGGTGTCAGGTTTTTTACTGGAGTGGAAAATCCTCTAGGATTAAAATCAAGTATCCCAAAGGTAGGTTCACTAGAAATTTTTATGATGGGTTTGTTTGAACCACTAGGGTTTAACTCCATATTTTTCTTATGTTGTGCCCTTGTTGTAACCATAAAACATGTATAAAACTTAGGAGTTGTGTGTTGTGAATCAAATTGTTTGAATTCTTTAGTTGATTAAAATCTATTTAACAAAGACCCCCTAATAGGTTTTAGAACAATGATGTATGATGTTGTGAAGAGATGAATGACATGAAACTTTCAATTTTTTACCATAACCTAGACTCAAGTTTGATTGATGTGTTTTGATCATAATTTTTATGAACTTATAAAACTTGAGAGTAGACTTGTGACTTCAAGGTAAAATTGTCCAAAAAATATGTGCACTAATTCAACTAAATGTCTAGAAACATATTGTTTCTAAACATAGAGTTAAAGTAGTTGATGTTTGAAAACTTAGTCTAAGGAGTTTGCTGCAAAATTTTTCAAGTTGTTATGTGAAGTTAGATGTTGTAATGTTGATGTTGATCCATTTTAAAAACTTAAGATATATATTTTACAAGACCAAGTGATTTTGATTAAAAAAATATCTTCTATGATGTGTTAATGGTTGATACTTAAGAATTGATTTGATAAAAATAATAATGAGCATAACATTCATTGCTTGTATATTTTGACTCAAGTAACACAAGTGAATTTTGATTATGGGTCAAGAATGAATAAATAATTCATTGATCATTCATTTCAGTATGTAGCATACAAATAAGATGTGGATGCATAACTACCTAAACATAACTTCCTGAATAGTTGATGACAATGGGTATAAGCAGCTGGGTATGTGCAGGATCATGATGGGCCAAAAAGTGGCGATATGATGGGTGGCCATGGCATGGCTGATGACTTTTTCCCAAAAATTAATGAAACTAAAAAAATGTTTTAAAGGATATTCTTAGCTTTCCACCAATATAAATTATTATTTTACTTTGGAATTTAATAAATAATTATTATTCATTTTCCATTTGAATTATGACTAAAAGTCCCATTGATAGGCTGATTGAAAACATCTTATAGCTTTCTCGAATGGTATCACATTTTGAACTGAAACATGCATCACATTCTCTATTCCCTTCGTGATAATATAGGATTAAAAAAAAAAAAAAAAAAAGAATTCCCCATGAAGCCTTTGACCAAGCTATATGGTTAGATGTGCACGCCGCTTTTTATATTTTTAAAAGTTATATTAAAAAAAAACTTCATAATTAATTCATTTCTACTTGGAAAAAAATAAACAAAAAATAGGCATCACATCAGGACATGAGTCTCTACTCTATATCTAAAAATATTATAAAAAAAATTATCATTTCTATTGTGGTTAGGGGTGGTCACATTGCATAATCTACTTCTTATTTTTTCCCTGAAATTTAAGCACTACTACATTGAAATTTCAGATTTTCACCAAATAGATTTTTTTTTAAACAATCCTAGTAGTTTAGAAACTACATTCAATTTTCTACAGATTCTATTCTTACATATTTTTGAAATAATATAGATAACTTATTCAATTTTTTACGTCAAGTTGCCTAACTCCGATTTTTCTAAATTTTTTGCCACTTAAGGGCCCATTTTTTCCATGATGATCCCGCATATCTAGTTACACAGTTTAGAAACCTACCTGCCAGCCACCATATAATGTAATATGCTAATATTTTCCAATATTCCCCCATTAATACATTGTTCCTATAAATGTATCCCATAAAAGATCTAATTCACTTTATTAAGGGAATTTATTAAGGCTTATATACCAAAACTTGTTGATTACAAAATATATATATATACATCTTTGTGAAGATCATCCTTGAAAAAATAAATCTTGAATTGGGTGGAGCTCCATCAAGTTATCTCATTACCCTTGGAAAGGTGTAGTCCCTAGTTAAATTCTTGAGTTCTTCCTCCCATGAACTCCTAAATCACAAATTCTTGAATTATTTGACAACAATCCATATTGAGCTCTCCAAAAACATGGCTCTATGAAGTTGTCTGATGACCCTCAAAAGGGTATAATTCTCGATCATAGCCTCGAGTGCTCATAGGAAAACCATCCATACTAAGCTCTACACCAAACAACTTACCTATCTCAAAAAATAAAACTTCACAATATATGTATTCTTCAAATCTGTCAACAATAACAAGGAAAAGCCAAAAACTTAAAGAAAAAAAATGCTTCTCACACAAAGCATCACCTCAAAGTGAGAAGCTATGAGATGATAGAAATTCCTTCATCCTTCGGTTCCACTGGCCTCCAATAGATCCTATTAGTTCTTATCCTCCAAAAAATAGCACCAAAAGAATTATTTCAAACTTTGATGGAGAAGTAAAAAATATAATAAACTCTTGATCAATCACTCCATTGATAAACTCATACTTCAAAGCTTCCACTAGAGACATGTAATTATCATCATTAATATCCTTACCTACCATAGGTAGACACTCTCCAAAATCCAAGTCAAGACAAATAATATGTATGGCCATGATAAAAAAAGCTAACTAACCAATGTGAATGTCTAAATTACAAATCACCGGTCACTCACAATCTCCATAACATGACATTAACTAAGATTAACAGAATGAAGAACAATCATATTCAACCATTTGCATACATAAAATTACTCAACATGAGATGATGCAACCAAAAGCTATGATCTTATATTCTTAATGACTATAGTAATAACTATGAATAAGCTTCTCTTGCATTTCA
>VDFB02026730.1:0-13575 GCA_007258455.2 Sequoia sempervirens | reverse complement strand
ATGAAGGAGACTTCATAGACACAATTGGATGATGGTAGTCCTTGAAATGAGCTATCCATCAAATATAATTTAATATCTTTTGGTTTTATTGTGTAATTTATTTTTTAGTTTGATTAAACATAGGTTTTTCACTGAAAATCAAGCTCTTTGTTCTGCACATATGAAAAATAGTAGATTATCAAAAAAAAAATTAAATATCAGTGCACTAGATATTGATGTCCTTGATCCAACAAAAAAAAGTGAATTTTGATACATACAAAAAATTTATGCTTTAGCAAGTGAATCATGTCTAAATTGTAAAACGTTTGACTTTGAAACTTAATTAAGAAAAAAATATTCAATGAAATTCTATGAAACCAATTCTATGCACTAGATATCGTAGTTACAAATCTAAATTTGAAAAAACTAGAATTTTATCCTTCATAGAAAAAAAATTATGTGTTAGCCAGTGACATCACTCTTTAAATATGGTGTTTACTATGAAAAACTAGTTTTGAAAGGAGATGTCAAAAGAAGTACAATCTGATTCAAATTTTTTTGGAAAAAATATATTTAGAATCTACAGAAAAAAATTCACAAATCACTAGTTTGCATCATCTTCAAATTCCTCATGATTTAGCCACTATAGGTGCCCGAAAGTGAAGATTTAGTAAAAAAAAATAGTTCAATGTTTAGTTTGGCCAAAAATTATGAAACTGTATTGTGGGATCACCCCAGAGGGCTAGTGAATTGTAGGTTTTAAAAGGTGGATTGTTGAGGTATTATTGTGTTTGAAGCATTTCCTACAAGAATACCTATGGAACTGTATATAGTCCTAGTAGGTATGACTATTGTTGTTGGATGAATGGTAGTTGTGGGTTGAAATGTTGTTGTAGGTTGGAATGCTTTTGTAGGTTGGAATGTTGTTGTAAGTTGGAATCTTGTTGTAGGTTGTGTACTAGCCTATGTAGCAATGTATATTGGTATCATGGAGGATGGGATTGGAATTCCACCTTGGCTTTGAGTAGACCCCAAAGATTGGGTGGAAGTGGTAATGGTAGGGATAATGTTGGTAACGTTAGGGACATTGGTTGTAGAAGGTGAAGTCATGGGAAGTTAAGTATGCAAAATATAAGTCATGGAGGGATGATTTTCAACACTATTAGAAAGAGAGTTAGGAAACCCAAACTCCACGGTGAGTGAGATATCACGAGATGACATAAGCCTCAAACTACATCTTATAATATTATTTTGAATAGGACACCAAGTTGTAAAGCTCATGCAATTTTTACAACCCTAGTGTGCAAACCCTAGAATAACAAACAGACAATTCAACAACCTAGAATGAAATGTAATTTTAAGAGTCTAAGCAATACAATTTAATGATTACACAATGCAATAAGCTAAAAATGAAAATTTTTGATGCAATTTTGAACTTTTAACAATGCACTAAAATGAAGCAATTTAAGCTAAATGCAATGAAATTGATGAAACAACAAATCAAGAAACTAAAAAAAAAAGGTAACAACACCTAGTAGAAGCTAAAAACTAAGATTTTAATGTCTTGAAAATCCAAAGTAGTAGCTAACAGTGACTCATTTTCTAGTAAAGGTGAATGGGTCTTGGTTAGATGTTTCTAAGATTTTTCTAGGGATTTCAAAGTGAAGTTTGATGTTTTTTTAGTTGCTAGAAGTTCCATATCAGACTTGATCAAGGGCTCATTCGCTAGTAAGGGTGAATGGGTCTTGATTAGGTATTTTTAAACTATTTTATAATTATTTGCAAGTTGTTAGTTATATCTTTCAAGTCCAGGTCTTATACAGTGACCTTCAGTTTTAGATTTTCTAGAAATTCAATGTAAAAATGTACTGAAAGATGAAATGCAAGTCGTAATTTGAAATTCAATTTTTTTAAAATTTTCAAATAGAATTACATGAGGTCTAAATGAGATGCAAAATGACTAATTTGTTTTTGTACTTTTCAAATTTAGAGAGATGCAAAACAATGCAAATCTAAACCCTATATGATATGCAAGATTTCAATGCAAAACAAGTAACCCTAAATGACATCTTAATTCAATGCAAAGTAATGTAAGATATAACTTAAGATGTAATGATATATTCCAAAAATTAGAAAATTGCAATTTTCAATGAGTTGGGTTCACCAAAATGTTTAAGGTGAAAAATGGGGTAGATCCAAATGCATGAGCAAGAGGATGAACCACTATTTTTTCTAGGACCATAAACACTCAAATTATGTGTAAAATAAGATGCAAATAATAATCATAAATGCTACCTAACTATCATAGCAACTATGCAGAAAGTTTTTACAACATAAAAAGTTGTGTACCTAGTCAAAAAGTTGTTTTGAGCTACAAAGGACTCATTCCCCTTTAGTGGTGAATGGGTCCTTTTAGGGTTTTAGGAAACTAATTTCAATGTCCTATTCCTTGATGTCTATAGTCTCAAATTCCTTGTTATCAAGTTCTGAAAGTTGGTATGCAATTATGTAGCTTTGATTCCTTGATTTTACACTTTGAATGATAACTTTTGCAAATTTGCAACTTTGACAATTTTGCTCCAAATCTTTCTCTTCAACTTGTAAATCTATAATCGCACACTCAAGGGAAAGAAAAATTGATGATTTGTTAATGAATGGGGGTTTTCCTCAGTCAAATCCCTTGTAGGTAATCAAACCAAATGATGAAATGAATGAATGAAGCATGAAACATGAAATATGTAAATGATATCACCTTAGGTGATGTCTTGTGAAACAAATTTGCAATCTAACATATAGTGGCCATTAAGAATGTAGATCTTGGATGTAAAATGATGTTTTTAAATGGATCCTCAATGCAACATTAGCTATCTTAGCTCAACCACATGAATATATGCATCAAACCCCAGACATGATGATATGATCTTGAATTTCCACAATAAAATCTTGAAATATGCCTTGAAATGCATTAGGAATGATCTTTTAATTCTCTACAATGCTCTCATGAAATTGCTAGGATGTCTCATAAACTTGATAGGAGAAACAATGTGAATTAACCCATTTTTTTCAGAGTTGAAAAAAATGTGGCTTTCCCATCCTCTTTTTAAAGAGGAAATTAGGAAATGGTGGAATATTAATATCTCTAGAACTACTATGTTTAGAGTGGCCAAAAAATTAAGGGAAGTTAAATTCAATTTTAAAAAATGGAAAAAAGAGTCCTTTGGCAACATTTTTAGTATAAAATATGATATTTAGATGGAGTTGGGAGAGATCCAATATAAAATCCAGAAGGAAGGATATTTGAATGATATTAGGGAAAAAGAGAATGAGCTCCTTATTAAGATGCAAGACATCATTTCTAAAGAAGAGGAGTTTTGGAGACAAAGATCTAGAGCTTTATCGTTATCTGTAGGTGTCAAAAATACTAGGTACTTTCACTTGTCAGCCTCAAAACATAGGGTGGTTAACAAAATCTCTCATATTGAAGTTGATGGTAACAAGTATGAGGAGGAGGAAGATATCATAAGGCATGATGTTATCTTCTTCAAAACTATTCTTTCTGAGAATGAGTAAAATAACCAAAATGATCATGATCATTTGATAGAGGCTATACCTAATGTGATCAATCAGGAAGATAACTCTATACTGACTGCTATTCCCTCTAGTGAGGAAGTTAGGAAGGCTATTTTTTCCTTTGAAGGGAGTAAAGCTTTGGGTCCCGATGGGTTTCCTATGTTCTTCTTTCAATGGTTTTGGGAGATTGTTGGAGAGGATCTGGTGAATGCTGTAAAATATTTGTTTGCATCTAGAAGTCTCCTAAAAGAGTTGAATGCTAATTTTTTGGTTCTTATTCCTAAGAAGCCTGGAGTGGTGGACTTTGATGCTTTCAAACCCATCATCCTTTGTAACTCTATCTACAAAATCATCTCAAAGGTTATGAATTCCAGACTTTTAATTATTTTTCCAACTCTGATTTCACCTCAAAATAATGGATTTTTCGCTGACAGAAAGATCCTCGATTCAATAGTCACAGTGCATGAGAATATTCATTCCCTGGTTGAATCAAAGACTGAAGGTTTCCTCTTAAAGCTTGACATTTTGAAAGCCTATGATAAAGTTGACTGGAAATTCTTGTTTAAAATTTTAAAGGCGTTTGGGTTCAGCAATAGGGTTCTTCAGTTGGTGGAGCAGCTTGTGTCTACTGCTTTTATCTTTGTTATGGTTAATGGATCTCCCTCGATTTTCTTTCAAAGCTCTAGAGGTCTAAGACAAGGAGATCCTATTTCTCCTATTTTATTTACTATTATGGCTGAAAGTCTTGGAAGAAATTTGAAAAGGTTGATAGATCAAAGATCCCTTGTTGGTCTTAAATTGTCCTCTAGCAATTTGATCTGTTCTCATCAACAGTTTGTCGATGATACCATGATCTTGGGAAAATCTACTATTTCAGAGGGAAAAACTTTGAAATATCTATTGGATGCGTATGGGAGGGCATCTGGCCAGTTCATTAAGAAACAAAAAATCTCTTTCTTCTTCTTTAATACTCCTGAACACAAATAGAATAAAATTGCTAGAATCCTAGGTTGCAGGGTGGAGTCTTTACCTACCATCTATCTAGGTTTACCTTTAAGCCTTAAACCCCCATAGTCCTTTTGGATTTCGTTGGTTGAGAGGTTTAGTAAGAAGCTTGTTGGATGGAAAGGAGCTTTGCTAAGTCAAGCGGGTAAATTACAGCTCATCAAAGCTACTCTTCAGAATCTGCCAATTTATGCTTTAAGCCTTTTAAAAATCCCTGCCAAGTTTGCGGATGCCATTGAAAAGATTCAAAAATGTTTTCTTTGGTCAGGTGTTGAAGAAAGAAAAAGTTTTCCTTTAATAGGGTGGGATTTGGTGTGTAGACCTAAAAAGGCCAGTGGTTTAGGTCTTAGAAAAATCAGGGTGGTTAACAAGATTCTTCTTGCTAAACAAATTTGGAGGCTATTTTTGTCCTCAAGGGAATGGACTGATATCCTGAAAATAAAATATTTGGAGAATAACAAATCTCTAATAATCATGATGGAATCCCATCTTCTACCTAGAGGCTCAACTTGTTGGAATAACTTGATTAATGGTAGAAAAGTTGTTGAAACATGAGTGGGTTGGCAAGTCAGGAGTGGAAACCAAACAAGATTCTGGGAGGATAGATGGTTGTTTAATGAGCCCCTTACCAAAATTGAACCTTTCGCAGGTGGGTTGAGATTTGTAAAGCTTTATCTGGTTTATATGTTAAAGATTATTGGATGAATGGAAAATGGGTGGATTTGTATCTTGTTATTTAGGCTCTTGCTCCTATTCATTCATCCTTATTGGCTTTCAGACTTTGCCATGATCAGACGGAAGACCGTCTTGTTTGGAAAGATGAACCCTTGGGCAACTATTATGTTTCGTCAGCTTTTTCCAAGCTATCTTCTACCCAGGTTCCTCCTCCCTTCTGGTCAAATGCTTGGTTCAAACACTTGGTACCTAAAATCAACCTCTTCTTCTGGATCCTACTTCAAAAAAAAGTGCTCACGGTTGATAATATTTGCAAACGAGGCTTTCAAATACCCAATAGATGTTATCTCTACAAGATGGAAGCAAAGTCAGTTTGTCATTTGTTTCTTCATTGTCCTTTTGCTGCCTTGATTTGGGAAAAAAAAATCTGTTATTGGCAATTATCTTGGGTGTTCCCCTTGTCAATTGAAGACTTCTTCATCCAATGGAAAGCCCCTACTCACAACTCAACACTTTACAAACTATGGTATTTTTCCTTCCCTCATGTTGCTTGGGGCCTATGGAAAGAACGAAACAATAGAATTTATAGAGATAAAGAATCTTTGGTGGTCATTGTGTTTGATAAAACAATCAGATTAATGAAAGAAAATTTTAATGAAATCCCCCGAAAGGTTTGTAACACCGAGAAAGTGGCTTGTTCTTCCTATGATCTTATGATTGCTAAGGAATGGAATATTAGTTTTGATATTTTCTATACTCCTAAACATGCTTAGAAGGACATGGAGGGTGTCTGTTGGACTTTTCCACCTAACGGTTGGATTAAAGCCAACTTTGATGGGGTGGCTAAAGGTAATCCTGGGGCAGCAGGATGCGACAGAGTTATAAGGGATTCTTTTGGCAATTTTCTCAGTGTGATTGCCACACCCCTTGGCTCACAAACCAATCACTTACCTGAGGTTGTTGGAGCTTTTCATGTTATAAATTTGGCTCATAGTCTGAATTTTAAAAACCTTTGGCTTGAAGGGGACTCAAAAAATATTATTGAATGTCTTTTAGGTAGGTCCCCCCCCCTCATGGACCATAAAGTCTTGGATTGATGATGCTATTTCGACCTTAGCTAAGTTTGATAATATAAAGATATCCCATGCCTCTAGAGAAGCCAATGTTGTGGCAAACATTTTTGTGAATGAAGGGGTTAAAAGCAAAGGACAGTGCACTTGGATGAACATTAGTGATTTAGGTGTTAATGTCCGAGCCTTATTGAACTATGATGTGTGACATGGGAAATATGTGTGTCACCTCATTAATGATGATAGAACGGGGTAAGTACATCACTATCATTAGATTGCATGGGGCTGAGATAATTAGCTTATCCTGTAAGACTGCTCGGCATGCTTTGTGGGCTCATAGGTTTGGTGGGACCATTTCGAGTCAAGATTTCATCTCTGTCTGCATTACTGTGCTTGCTAAAATGGGAGGAGACAGAAAAAGAGTTGAGTCGGACAACTTTGAGATGCACACAAGAAACACTAAAGCGTGGAACAAAGTTAAAAGTGGGGGTTTACTCCCTTTTTCTGGAAAAACTCCATAGGTCTAATCAAGAAGCTATTGAGCATTTTGAGAAGAATTAAGACAATGGGGAAATAACTCTTTTTGGCAGGAAAGTTAAGCTCGATGAAAATCTCATTGCTGAAGTGACTGGTATGTCCACTGAAGGACATAATTTTTTTCAGTACAGGATTTCTCTGATGAAGCGGTGGTCAAATTTCCAAAGAAAGACAAGGAAAAATTGAAACTGGTGAAAGTTTCCAATAGTTACTTTGAGGCTGACACCATTAAAGCTCTCTGGAGAAAATTTCTTCGCATCATTATGGAGTATATCACCCTAGATGGTTGTTTCACTAGGGTCTACAACTATAACTTTGCCTTGCTCAATCATTTTCACTATAAGGTCAAGGTTTCTCTCCCTTACTATCTACTCTATTCCTTAAGAAAGATTCTGGAAGACCATAAGAAAAACCCTAAAAGATATCCTATATTAAATAATGGTCTGATTAAGTTAATTTTTGAACATTTTCAAAATATTTCGGCCCCTCCTAAACTAGATGCCTCTTTAGCATCTGAGGAGGATAACATTGAACCTAGTTGTTCAGGGAATAAACTCAATTTGAGTTTGGTAAGGGTGGTTCTGAATCCGCCCTCTATCCAGACTGGCAAGAAAACCCAAATCCATAATCCCTAGTCTGTTAAAGTCTACCCTGCTTCTAAGTCTGGAAGCTCTACTCCTAAAGCCAAAGGTGTTGGAAAGAATCTACTTGTCAAAAACCTTGTTTCATATTTTGAAGATTCTCCTGATTCTAAGGATTCTGGTGCTAATAATAATTCTTCCTCTGATGTCCTGTCGATGGACAAAGATGTTAGAATTGGGTCCCCTGGAGCCTCTAACCTTGCTAAAAGTTGCTTCAATCTTAATAGGGAACCTTCTACTAATATTCTGGGCATAGCTAGGAATAATGTTATCGACCATTTCAGAATGTCAAAATGGGTCTTTCATGAAATTAATGACCTAAAAATAAAAAATTGGGCCCTCCAGAGTAAATTGGAAGAAATGGGAGCTAAGGTTTATGCGTTATGCAAGAAGGATGTAGAGTGTAATGAAGAAGATAAAAAGACATGAAGAGGACATTGGGATTTCGAAGAGAATTTGGGCTAATCCGAAAAGGAAGGCACCCCCCACGCTGCATATGATTCAAACTTTCAAGAAGGGTGTCCAGGATATGCAGGACCTGGAGGTCGAGACTCTAGGCTAGTTGCTATTGGTTTTTTGGCCTGCGTTTCGGCTGGTTTTTTGATTGACCTTCCTGGCCTTTTTTGGCTAGCTGCTATTTTTTCTAGTTTTTTCTTTTATTGCAGCCTTTTTATTCCACTGTACTTTTTTGTCCTTCTCTTTCTTTTGTTGCAAACTTGGTGGTTTTGGGTCACTGTAAAACCCATTTTTTCCTTTATCAAAAACAATGTGAATTAACCCCTTATTTATACTAAATTAGGAGATTAACCCCAAAATTTAAAAAATTAAGGAGAACACCAGATCAAGAGAGAAACATTATTAAATTCCCGCCATAATGAAATTCAAAAAGGAGGGTTTCAATAAGGGTGGACCCATTTGCCACCTTGGGTGAATGGGTCCTAGCTTAGTTTACCAAGACCTAACCCCTAGAGATTGAAAGAATGGCTAGAAACCCATTCTAGATCAACTGAAAAAAGGGGGTTCCTATTAAGGGAGGACCCATTCACCACCTAGGGTGAATAGGTCCTGGCACTATTTTCTAGGACCTAACTTTTCCCAATGAAATATTTTGCTAATTAAATTATGAGTCTCAGGATAGATCTTCAGGAGGTGTGAAAATTAAGACTTAAATTTGAATTAAAGGGGGTTAATTACTCCAATTACCCTCAATTAATTAATGACCAACTAGATAAATGTGAAAGTGCCTTATAATACATTACAACACTTAAACAAGGTATAAATTTAAATACATTTTATTGAAAAGGGGTCCATTAGGCTTAATTAAGCAAATACATCCTAGAAAAGTGTGAAAGTGTGTTACAACACTTTACAACGATAGAGCATCCAGAATCTGGATCTGCAGACAAAGAACCCTTCACATGAACCAGTCGATGATCAATTCATTAACACTAATGAGGTTTTATAATGTACAAAATCCTTGTGAAAAAGGGCACGAGGAAAAGATGGAGAGACAGCAAGAAAGCAGGTGACTGCCCTCCATCAATGCACAGACCAAAAACAATTAAATGCAACTACTGCACTAAATGCAAAGTTGGACTTAAGAGCATGCAACAAAATAAACGTGCACTCCAACAACAACAGCTTTGGAAAGGATCAATTAAGGCATGTTTTAGTCAAATAAAGGTCGTAGAATGATGTAAATGTGTACAACACATTACAACACCACTCCAAGACATCATTAGTTCAGTTTTAATGTCAATTATCAAATCAACTAAGGAAAAAGGCTTACTTTTTCTATTACTACAATTCTTTTTTCTAGAGAGAAGCTTTTTCTCACTAAGTTTCCTCATTTACTTCATTTGTGATATACTTTTATTTTGTACATGAGCACCTTATCAAGCCTTGTTGTCACGAATAATATTTTAGTGACTAACACAAAAAGTATCAATTAATGGGGCTGTTAGTGTTAAAAGTGTTTTTACACACCTAGTTATCGTTTGTTTAGTTCCTACACCTAGTAGTCACATTCACACTAGTTTAAGTTCACATAGTGATTTAGTTGTCTCACACCACATAAACTTGACATATGCACTCACACTTTTCCCAAGTCGTCTCCTTTTTTCACATGTAGTGGAGGGTTAGTCAGTCTTTTTATTTCACCTTACTACTTCCTCCTTGTCCTATATATACAATGAGAGTTAATTGTATATTTACACATTTTATCATAGTTTATTAGCTAACCTATTGTGCTTTATTTTCTAGTGGAAATTTTGAATTTTACCTTCATTGTTTTCTACTCCAACACTCTTACTGTTGTCATTTTGAGATGCCTATAATTACATGAACATGTGATTAAATCATATGAGAATGACGAGGTACATGAAAAATAGGTAGCATTTGAAAATAATTTGTGTTATCAATAAAACGTACTTAGAAATAAACTAAATTTTCTTTGAATCAAGATTTATCTATTGGATAATGAAGAGAATAAAAAAATAAAATAGTGTTCTTATTTTTCTCAAGAGATCCATAAGGACAAAGATAGATTTCATAGTTCTAGATGTATTATATAATGGTTATGGTAGTCCAATTATGATAAGTTGATCTATAAATAGAAACCAAGTGTGCCTCATACATCAAATTTTTTAATTTCTATATGTTCCCTAAAATCACTCCCATCAATACGATGACAATGAATGCTTACCACAAGTTCTCAAGATTTAGTTTTCGAAAGAATTTCGAATTCTAAATTCGCTGCACGCGAAATTTAACGGGCTGGATACGACTTTAATCAAAGAAATTGCCTTTCATATATATTGTTTCAAAAACAGTAATTGATACTTTGAGAATTATATTAATATCGTTTTAATCAAATATTATTTGGAAATTTGGAGTGGTTAGATCTATTTTGAACCGTATATGTTTGCATGACTTTAGTCAACAGATATGTTTACATGACTTTAGTCAACAGAAATTAAATGTATATTTCATAAATTTGCATGATTTTAGTCAACGGGAACGGCCTTTCCAGTGACTTTCACTAATACTTCCAAACTAATATTAATGTCTCCTTTGAAAATTTGTGCAATTTAACTGATGGGTAGGCGCATTCTGAACAGCACAGATTTATAAATTTGGACGACTTTACTCAACAGGAATTGCCTTTCATATATATCATTTCAAAAACCGTATTTTATCCTTTTAAAATTATATTATCTTATTAATCAAATATTATTTGCAATTTGGAGTGGGTAGATCTATTTTGAGCTGTATATGTTTGAAGGATTTTAGTCAACAGAAATTATTTTTCACACGTATTTATTCAAAAACAGATATTTTTAGATTGTATTAAGGTCTTTTCAGTCAATATGGTTTGGAAATTTAATGCGGGTAGATTCAATTCTAACTGTATATTTCATAAATTACATTATTTTAATTAATAGAGACTATTTTTTAATGTATTTTTTAAAAAACAGTAATTGGTAATTTTAGATTGTATTCACTTCTTTTTAGTCAATATGATTTGGAAATTTAATGTGGGTAGATTCTATCTTAACTGTATATTTAATAAATTTGCATTGCTTTAATCAACAGAAGTTGCCTTCAAACACATATTTTGAAAAAGAGTGTTTGAAAAAAGTAAATGATAACTTCAATAAATATGATATGAAAATTCAAAATAAATAGATCCATTTTAAACTGTATATTCATAAATTTACTTGACTTTTAAGCAGCAGAAATGGTCTTTCATACATATCCATTCAACGACAATCACTAATACTTCCAAAATAACATTAAAGTCCCTTCAGTTATTAAGTTTTGGAAATTTGGGCAATTTACCTCAGTGGTTAGATGCATTCTTAGTTGTATAGATCTATAAATTTGCAGGACTTTAGTCAACAGAAATTGTCTTTTATACATATCATTTCAAAAAATAGTAATTGATACTATCAAAATTATATTAATATCGTTTCAATCAAATATTATTTGGAAACTTGGAGTGGGTAGATCTATTTTGAGCTACATATGTTTCTAGTCAAACAGAAAATATTTTTTCACACATTTTTTTGAAAAACAGTAGTTCATACTTTTAGATTGTAATAAACTTCTTTCAGTCCATATGGTTTTGAAATTTAAAGTGAGTAGATTCAATTCTAATTTATATATTTTTGTCAACAAAAATTGCTTTCAAACAGATTTTTTTGAATAAAAATATTTAAAAAGAGTTACTGATACTTCTAAAATTACAATAAGATCTATTCAATCAATCTGATTTGAAAATTTGAAATAGATAGATCCATTTTGAACTGTATATATTCATAAATTACCTTTCAAATATATCCATTCACCAATACTTCCAAAATAATATTAATGTGCCTTCAGTTGATAAGGTTTGAAAATTTCTGCAATTTAACTGTGTAGTTAGATGCATTGCGAACTGTATAGATTTATAAATTTGCACGACTTTACTCAACATGAATTGCGTCGTAGATACATCTATTAACATGAGGATATTAGTATTTGCATGTATACTAAATCGTTAGTTACATTAGAGATTATGAAAGGGGGCTATGACAGATTTCAGGCAGGGATATCTATATGCATATAGATATAAAGTATATATGCTAATGTTTATTAGTATTTGTGTATGTTAATCTTTATTAGTACTTGTGTCAATATTGGTTAATTAGTTTTTGATAAATTAGTTTTGACCAATTAAAAATTAGATTTTTTTTATGTTTGTTAAATATTAACTTTAAAAATTGTAAGAATTATTTTTTCTAAAGAAATTTTGGGTGTTATGGATAAATTTGTAGAGAAGTAAGCTACACTTTTTTTTAATAATTTTTAGAATGATTTTTCATTTTTTTGCGAATTTATTAAATCTTAAATAAATAAATGTGACTTATTTTTACATTTTTTTAAATGATTTTTTTAATGTATGTAATTATTATTTTTTATTAAAAAATAATCTCACGAAATCTAGAAAACATTTATTGCAATCATTTCTTCAACTAATTTTGTTAATTAGTTATTAATAAGTTGGTTTTAACCAATTAAAAACTAGAATTCTATGTTCGTAGGAAACAAGGTAAAATATTTTTTTAAATATTTTTCAAAATTATATTTATTTCTAGCTCAAGTAATTTCATTAAATCTTTATAAAATAAATAAATGTTTCTTTTTCCATTTTATAAGAATGATTTTTTTAGTGTATTTACACTATTAAAATAATAAAATAAAACTTAAATTAGAGACATAGGATATTTGATATTACACAATTAAAATAAAAAATTTAAATTAACATAGATAAATACAAATAAGAACTAAATTAAAATAACTAAAATTATTATAATTATTAATTAAATTATAATTTGAATCCTATTATTATTAATAAAAGGATTATAATTAGGATTAGGATTAGAATTAAGAATAATGTAAAAATTATGATTAGAACTAATAAAAATAACTAAAATATGATTAATAGATATAATGGTCTAAAATTTTATTCAACTAATATGTTTATTCCAAATCTTATTCTCAATATTAATTTTGTAATGTCACTCTACAATTTTTTGTTAGGATTAGGGTTATAATGATAGTTATGGATAGTGTTACTACCATAGTTAGGGTTAGAGATAGGTTTAGGATTAGGATAATGGTTTATAATTTATTGTTAGGGTTAGGTCATGCAAAGAACTAATTAACAATATTAAAAAACTATAATTAACAAAACTTACATTTATTTTTATTCACATTAATAAAACTTAAATTCATTTATTTTAAATCTAGAAAACAATAATTACAATAAGACAAGTACTAATCATACATTACATTTGTTAATTAAATTATAATTATAATCATATTATTATTAATTATTGTAATCCTCGGATATTATAATGATTAGGATTAGGATTATAATTAGGAATAAGGTAAAATTGATTGGTAGAACTATTAGAACTATTAAAAAATTAAAAATACAATATTACTAATTAAAAATCATTAAAATGTGATTAATAGATATAATCCTCCAATGGGTATGTTCCAACTATAGTTATGATTAGGTCTAGAATTATGATAAAGGTTTATATTTATTG
>VDFB02026728.1:0-16737 GCA_007258455.2 Sequoia sempervirens | reverse complement strand
CTATGGGGAAATAGTTGGATGTACTATTTGAAATAAGAGAAAATTGTCATAGCCTTTGTGTGGATATTATGGATGAGTTTGGAGAGAAAATTCTAGAATTCAATGAAATTGTTGTGAAGTTCAAAGAAACATTTAAAGGGGAAATATCTGAAGCATCCATAGCTACTGGGGAGTCCTTCTCTAAGCTTGGTAGAATGGAAGTTTATTTGAAGTTCTACAAGACAACATGGTATGAAATGGATCAAACATTAACTAATGCTAAGAAGAACTTAAACAAATGGAATGCCTGCTTATAGATAATTGTAGACATGCAAAATTAGCATTATGTATTCAATTAGGTCCATTCATCAAGTAAACTAGATTCACATTAATCCACTCATTAGGTAAATTAGGTTCATTTAACCTCTAAGGATTATCCACTTAAATTGAATAAATTAACTTTATTTAATTTAGGCCTATCATTCCCTCTTTGATTAAATAAATCAAGACTTTATTTAATTAAATCCCAAAAGTCATATTTCTCCCTCTTGATTTAAATAAATCAAAATATTCAAGTCAAAGGGGTCAAAGCATCTAATCATCATTAAGCTAATCTAATCTTGATTAACCTAACCTAACCACCCATCACATCCTCTAGCTTTTCCCACTTGCACAAATAAATCATTTTAATTCATTTATAAAATCAGCATTTTCCATCAACATGGCATCTTTGAGGAATATTCCATCAAGTTTGAATTCAAAAGCAAGTTGAAATGTACATCCAACAAAGAATTTAATAGGTCTTACATGAGCTCTTACATGTCCCTTGCAAGTCAAACTCAACATTAACTCTCAAATTCAAATTTGAAATCTCCCTCTCTTTGGTACATTGACCAAAATATGCTCATCCTCCAACCTATCACAAGTTGACAAGTGGCCTCTTATCATTGGCTTGTTTTTATTCCCACATCCTCCATGTTTGGCATTTTTTATATCATTCTATTCTATAAATAAAGATCATCTCCATTGGTTTAATCCTCCACAACTCATGCAAAGTTACTCTCTTCAATTAAGAGCTAATTTTTCCCATCTTCATAATATCTTCATATCAATTTCATCATTGAGCTTAGCAAAGGATTGGGAAAGGGCTATTTTCCACAATAGCACCAATCCACTATGGGATAGAATTCATTTCATGTTTTATATGTCTTAGTTTGTCTTGTGATTTGTTTGCATTTTAAAGCATGATTTATTATTTCATAGGAGCACTAATAAGTTTGCATTTGGTATGAACTAACCCATTTCAATGAATGTTGAAGTTTAGGGGATATTTGCAGGTTTATGGTGCTCACATATGGAACTAGAAGGAGGGCCCCACTTGGGTTATTGTCTGCTTCAAATCTATAAAGTGTGATTTGCTTTAGATTTTTGCATTCCATGCAAATTTTTGTTTGCTTCAAATCTGTAAACTGTGACTTGTTTGTGTATCATTGAATTTCATTTGCATTCGAATGAATGTGAAAGATTAAAAAAAAAGTTGTAGGAATGAAGCGTTGTGTTAGGAAAATAAAATTTCAATAATGCTACTAAAACTATCATCTAACTTTGTTCTTTCCATGTGCATTTGCTTAAAAACTTCTAACACTGCTAATCCTGCGACTATAGCAGTCCATGTCATCTAAATATCCTTAGGAATTCTACCATATAGTAGCATACTTGTCCATGCATGCCTATTTTATTTCAATTATTTCTTTCAACGTTCATGCATGTTATGCTTTTCAATATACACTAATCTTCTATTAGAGCGGCACAAGTTGCAACGCATTTAGACCCAGTCCACACATGAAAACTTTTTTGTTTTTTTTAACCATTCTCAACAACGCAATATCATATGATTTGTGTTAGGATGAAAGGAAGACATCGTTGAAAGTGTTCTACTTTAAAAAGCTATTGAGAGGGTGTGGGCTGAAGGAGAAGTCTGAAGTTGTTGAATTTGGCTTTACGCCTATCAATTACCTTTTAGTGCGCTGTCCAATATTTAATATTGCTGTTCAAATAATCATTGATCAGTTTTGTTAACTTCTTTTGTATCTACAAAGTACAGGGGATGAATATACATTATCTCCATTATGTGACACATTAAGGCATTCAATTGAGGCAATAGTGTGCACATCTTATCATAAAGAAGTTGCAGCTCTAGTAAGTCGATTTCCACTCTCTCCAATTGATATGTTAAGAAACAACTTTTGTGCCTTAGTTTCCCTCATTGTTTTCTTTAGTTTATTAACCATGAGTTTCTTGACTTTGGTAGAATCCTCAAAAAAAGAAAAAAGGAGTGAAGATCACATTCTAGTAGCAGTATGATGGTCTAATGTTGCTGCATCCCTAATCCACAAGACTTATAAGTCAGTTAGCTATGACAAATTTTCTAGAACAAAAAATTAAGGCACTTTAATTGATAAACTTTATCAATAGTTTGTGAATCATTAGTGGTGTGCAAAGTTGTACCAAATATAGCTTCAATTTCAGGAGTTGAGTCATCAGTCATTAAGGCATTGCTTGTTTTTCATGTAGCATTGCTTGTTTTGCTGATGCATTAACTTCTCTAGCTGCCTCTTTAAAATTTATTGAGATCAAAACCTTCAAACATGTCAGGTACAGATTAATTCCAGATCTTGGAATGCAAAATTTTGAATCGAGTACTTGTACTTTGGGAGGATGCTAGTTGGAGAATTTACTGTTTGCACCTGAGTAATAGCATTGGCTTGAAAGTAGTTTCTAAAAATCATTTGTCTGCTATGGGTGTGACTTTGCACATGACAAATGTATTTTCTTGAAAGCTTTTTCTTAACATTTATTCACTGTCTCCTTTGTTCACCTGCCAAAGGTTTCTTATGCCTTTTTCAATAAATTTATTTTGCAGTAGGTTAGTTTGAGTGATTTAGTGTGAAGGTCGACCCTATGTGAATAAGAGGCTCACTTAAAGTCCTCTTAATTCGCCTTTTCAATTAAAAAAGATCACTTAGCATTTTACTAATTGAAAGCATCATTTCGTGTTTAGTGCATTTCAAAAACACTGTTGTATGCTTAGTGTATAAGATTATATGTCTCTAAACACAATGTCTATCATTTCCAATCAAACCAAAATAAATGTGTGCCCACAACTTCACAGGGAATCCATATTGGCTCAGGTCTCAAGTCCTCTCTATTAAATTCCCACACAACAGGCAATATGCAATCCATATCCTATTAAATGCATCTTCTACCATCTCTTTTCTTATTGTTGAATAATCAATAGGCGGTGACTAAGAATTTCTATAGCTCCTAATGCATGGCATTTACTATGCCTGCCAATTGCATTTGAAAGTTTCCTAAAACATTGTTCGGTGCTAGAAATTTTTAATTCTTGGAATTAGATTACTAAAACATTTGTGTGGAGAATCGACATGCCATACTTAGGTGATTTAAGTGCTTTGTTTGTTTTTGCATTTGGTCCTATGCAACTCACATCCCATCAAATTAAAAATAATAATTCTGATATTTGGAGCATTGGTTATTTTTTTATGTTTGGATTAAGAGGTATACGGTTAGTAAAACATCCAATCTTATATGCATATATAAGCTAACATGGTGTAGGTTGGAGACTGAAATCTGATTGGATTTTTTTAATTTCTGCCATATGTATTAGCTATCATAGTGGATGAATAGACTAAAGCATAAATCGACATTGATGGTTCTATCAAATTTATTGGGTTTTGCAAGTTCACTTTGAAGTAATAAAACAATGAATTACTTAGAGGGGCAAATCATAAAAGTTGCAGATGACTGAATAATATTACTATTTTTTTTTTTTGAGGGAAATATTAGCAAACTATCATTTTTAACATCTGTTTTCTTGGGTTAATATGTTTTCTTAAAAGCTTCTTAAACATGTTGATTCATGGTTTGCAGGTGTGAATATGTGATAAACGACTTATAGATTTCTTGAAGATAACAGAGTAGCAAAGTGGAGCAAATCTAGGAAAACAACAAGCAGATTGAGTGGGCACTTGAACTTGGAAAAAATAAATTTTAAATGCTTATTGTATTAATCTAAGAGCATCTATTTTCTATTCTTGTTTTTTGTTTTAGACCAATTAATTTGGAATTTAAAATCAATCATTTTTTTGATTTTTTTTCAAAGTTGGGCTAAAATTGAACCTTAGAAACTCACTAAGCTTTTCAATTTGGGTTCTAAAATTGAACAAACTTCACACTTGATATTGATGTTTTAAAACAAACTCATCAGTGCTTTGGGATTTAAAATGAACATGTGTCTTTTATTGTTTTGTAATTATTTACACAAAGTAATATCATCAAAAGACGTATGCACTTCTCCCGCGCCTCACAGCGATCTTGAGAATCGAAAGGATGTTGGTGACATTAAATTGTGTAATTAATTACCCCCACACTTTGATTTGGGTTTAATTGAACAAGATCTTGTGTGAGTGTGAGTGGGGGAATTATCGCATATATTCTCTCTCTTTGTTGCCATCAAAGATTGATCGAGTTACAGATTTTGTCTTTACTTGCTTTTGTTTATCCTAGAGGGCCTACCTTGGGGAAAAAGTACTCACCCAAGGGAACAAATCAACTAGTAACACTCTAAAGCCAAGAGTATTTCCAACCGGGATATAAATGTGGGTATTGGAGTAAACGCCAGTATCACACAGTTGATTCCAATGAGATGGATCTGAAAGGGGACTCTTGTCGTATGGGTCAATCTTCACAAATGAAAAGTATGAACTAGAACCCTTGTTTGTAGTGGCCTATTAACTCATTCACTGATTTTATCAAAGTGGTGCATTAGAACTTAGATTCCAAGAAGTTACTTGCCATGTCCAATCTTGGTTGAAATATAGAGGTTAAGACCTTATTCTTAACATACCTTTATATTTTTTCCCTTGGTTGCATGTAAAATCATCTCTTCTACTATGAAGGGCATGAGGTAAGCCCACCAAGAAAAACATACCAATTGAGCTAGGATGTTATATTGCTTGTGAGTCAGTTTGAAAACACAGTGCTTTGATTGAAAACACTGGAAAACCAACATTCAACATCACCATCAAATCTCAAACCCTTTAGGAGAAGAAAATATCCTTGAACAAATTCACATGTTATTGCTTGCCCTTGGGATTCATATACTTAGAGGCTTCTAAACATTTGGATTTCATCTCAATTTGCTCCTACTAAGGTCAACATTAGGAAACCTTTGGCTTTATTTCCTCAATTTCAGCATTATGCACTTTGTGGGATGAAAGAGAATTAGGACATTGGACATTTAGTTGAAAACCTAATCAAGAGTGTGTTTGTGGTAAAAATAATCCATTAAACAAAGATTAAATCAATTAGACCCCACATATGTGCTTGGCATCTTTTGGTCATATGGTTTTCATGCAAACATTGGTCTTTTGATTTTGGATTACTCTTAGAGAAAAGGCATGTTCTTCACTATCTTGGTCTCCTAAACAAGTCCTTCCTAGGTTCTTTTAGGATCAAAATCAAACACTTCATCCATTTCAAACATTTTTCAAAATCCATCCCACCAAACAACTTTAGAGCTTTGGAAACATAATTCTAGACTTGGGTAAATCATCAAAATCAAAATCACCTTGTTTAGTTAGGTGTATGGGAATGCATCCTTTCTCATACATTTAATTAAATCAGCAATCCTTTGAACAAGTTTATCCTAAGATAGAATCTTACATCTTAGGGTTTACAAATTCATTATCCAAATCAATCAATCAAAATCAAGCCCTAAGTTTAGCATTGATTCAAAGTCCCTAAACATTCAACACTCATATCATTTACCCCTTTCATCCTTCATCTCATCATTGGTCCCAAGAACCTTAGAGGTCACTTTTGCAACATGGTCAAAATAGAAAAAGAACATGAAATACAAACTTGATCCACACATCATGAGTAATCCAAATCAATTAAACTTTCAAACCCTTACAATGCCGATTGATTATCAAAACTCACACCTATACAAACCGTACATGGGATCGTTACCTTCTACAAATGTCAATGGAATAACTAGTGTCAGTATCCCCAAATCAAATATTGGAGCACATTTCCCGATCGTATATCTAAATCCAAACCTACAAGTTTGTCAACCGAACAATCAATGCATGAGCCTTCAAACAAACAATGTCATCCCACCAAATCCCTACATGCCAAATGAGAATGTCCCAAGTACAATTTTTCCAAACATGAATATAGAAAACTTTGGGATAAATATGTTTGCAAATCATATGAATATTGTTCAAAATCCAAACAATATGTTAATGAATCCAAGTCAAGGTAACACCATGCAAAATTAAAGCAATGTGATTCCCAACATCAACAATGGTCAATTTCAACCCATCATGCCAAATCTGAACATCATCTCATATGAAAACATTGTCCAAAATAAAACACAAGTACACACTCCAAATCTTCTTAAACAAAATCCAAATCAACTATATCCAACAAGTCAAGAGCGAAATCAAGATAAAATTTGGCAAGATCAAATTGTTACACTTACCAAAATAGTCGATTCATTACGCCAAGAGACATCTCCACTTCCATTACCCATATCAACATCATTCCTTAGTTAAGGACTTCCCCCTTTACCTAGCACCAATCACTCCATCCAAATCAATCCACCTAACACCAATCAATCCATCACATCAAATCCTTTAAGTATACCATCAACATCACGTCAACATATGGTATTCAATCAAGCAACAATGTTGATCCCAACAAATCAAAACATGGTCTCCCAAGGGCCTATCACCTTGGTCATTCCAACTATCCCTATCACTTTGATCATTCCAACCACCACTATCACACCCATCACATCTCAAACCCTCACGATCACTCCAATCATATCTCAACCACTCATCACTACATCCAACACAATTCGAAATCCGCCACCACTACCACCAAAACAAAATACAGCAAGACAATATGACATTGCACTAAAAGCTCACAAGGCCTACCAAAATTCCATCCAACAATATCTAGCCATACAACAAGTAGCACAAGCTCAACAGGTGCAACAAGCCTCTCAAGCTACCCAAGCCTCTCCAGTTGCCCAACAAGCACAAGAACAAACACGAAAACATTTAAACACTGGTGATAGCATTGACAATCCCCCCACCACAATTGCTAAAAGAAATGATCAAAATCTATCCATCAAAGAGCACATTGAAGATGTTTCTATCTCGTCCGAAGATCAAATCAACATATGTCAAGAGTCACTTTTCAATCATGATCAAAATCTACCAACCAACAATGATCCAATTCAAGAAATGTCAACATCATTTGACCCTATGGTTGAAGACATTGGAAATACCTCCATCACAATTGTTGAAAACAATGATCAAGATCTCTTCATCGATGAGCACCTTGAAGATGTTTCCACCCCATCCGATGATCAACTCACAATACATCAAGAGACACTTTTTAGTGATCTCTTTCAAGGAGTGTTAGAATTATTTGATCCCATTGACATAATTTACAACCCATTGACCAATGATCATGTCAAAAATGTCCCTACATCACCTAATGAGTTAGAGGACATATCTCAAGAATTTATTCCAAAGCAAGATCAAAATCTTCCACTAAGGTCTAGCAATGGTCCTTTCCAAGACATGTTGACCTCCTTTGACCTCATGGTTACAGATACTGAAGGAACCCTAAAATTGACACTTGAGGATATTGAACCACTTACCATGTCTAATGACGACATCCAAGAACCCTTTGTAAGCAATCCATCATTTGAAACTAATCCATGTCAAGAACTTGATCCAAAGCATGTCGAAAGTAACCCCAAAATCATTCAAGATCAAGAATTTGTATCGTCAAAATACTACAATAATCTAATGGACACTCTCCTATTTATGCAAGATGATCATATCCATGTAGAACATACTCCTCCATCTACCCATGAGATGCTTTCTATGGATAGACACGTAGATGATCTTCATTCAGAACATGATCCCTTTACTCCTGACATTATTACACAAAAAGAGCAGGTTATTAATTCCTACAATCAAACAGAGTTGTCAACAAGAGTATTAGATATATCGCAAATTCAGACTAAGGAAATCATGAATAAAGATATCAAACATTATCCACTCAAGGAAGCAAGTTAGACAAAACAATATAATCTAGAGTTAGCAGAGCGGCAAATTGAAACAATGCCATCTATAGTGGTCCTTTGTCAGAGCATGTTTACTAAACAAGACATCTCAGAATAGGAAGAATCAAGGCATGAAGGTACTACTTCCACAATACTGGGGGCAACTATGTCTCAAGAAAGCGTCAATATAAGGAGCACAAATAATCCTTGTGATGAAATTGATGTCAATACTACAACCAACCAGGTCATGAATCTTCATCCACCCATCACCCCATCCATGAATTGGGACCAACGTCGAAATAAAGATTTGAATCAAAGCACAAAGAACGCTATCAAAGAAAAAGAAGAAAAGCATGAAGGACAAATCAAATACAAATGGATACCAAAAATACAAAGAAAGATTATCAAGCATCAAACTCCATTAGCTAAAGAAACTATGGGGAAAAATAAAATGTGAGAAAAGTATTCACTGTGCAGTCCACAAAGAAAGGAAGTTTTTCAAGTGATGTAGAAAGTGTATCATGCTTGGTCCTAATTCCACATACACTCTCGTGATCCACCCATCATTGTTCATCTTCCCAAGTTTGGAGAGTCAAAGATTCCAAACTATCAACCAATCCATCTCTTTATCCCTAAACACACTCTGGGTCCATGCCTCCATACATGTGATATCCAATTCTCACATTAATTACATGTATTGGCAATGACCTCCTTCATCATAAGGATTCAGAAGGAACTCTATCGTGGATGTGCCATAGGGATAGAGTTAACCCCGGTATTAACGTAAAATGCATCAAAAATACTAAAAGTTGCATTCAAGCACGTATCTTTAGCAAAGAAACTTCTTCAAGCAAGCTATCAATGGCACATCATGACAGGGGCATCTACATCAGCAACACCTTGTGATTTAGCATGAGCATAAATCTTTTAGAAAAACCAAAAAAAAATAATAATAAAAAATATGAAAATCCAAAACAATCAGAAAAAGGATTGAAAATAGTAAAGAGAAAAATCATCCTCTAGTGAAAACCACATGTGTGGAACTTTGGACAAGACCATGACAAAAACCTAGAAAACAGGCATCATGTGTAGAATAGAAACATCTACGTGCACCAGTTCAGGTGAAAGCATCTCATTCCATCCATAATAAATCCAACATTCCATACATCTCATCCATAATAAATCCATCCATCCATGAACTAGTTCATTGTCATCCATCTGCATCCATGGTCCAAGTTATCTTGATCTTGACAAATTTTGGTGCACACTTTACGCTTTCTTATGGTAAACATCTTGACATGGGTCATTTTCATTGATCCTATCCTATCCAACATTATCTGAGCCATGAAGCATTATCCAAATGAGCATTCCTTCATTCAAATACCTTATCTTATTGCAAGATAATCCTTGGCATCCTTTGCATACTTACCATATCCATCCATCCATACACCTATTCGAGCATTCATCCATCACATTCCATACATTGCTAGACACTAGGGGCAGATATTTGCATCTTGCTTCAGGAATAAATCTTGATCTATATCCTCCAACTTATGTGGTAATCTAAACATTGGAAAACATGAAACCAAATTGGTCAAAGCATTTGTGATCCAAAATCCAAATCACTAGCCCATGGCATATTTTGACAAGAAGATGTTCCTTATCAGTCTTCATCTTTTATCGAACATCAATCCAAATAATCAATATCAGTCACATATAATTTGCACATCAATGTCACATCAAATCATTCAAAACAATTTTGTTCCAAATCAAGCTTCAAAATCTTAATCAATCAAATCCAAACAACCCATCATCATCTCGAGATATCCTTGTGTTTCTTAACACTATCCTTGCATTGTTGCGTATCCTCAACAATGTTATCATCATCAATGTTAATCAATCAAAATCATGCATTGTTGTGTATCCTCAACAATTTTATCATCATCAATCCTTACATTTTTGTGCATCCTCAAAAATGTTATCGTCATCAATCCTAATCAATCAAATCCTCACATTGTTGTGTGTCCTCAACAATGTTATCATCATCATCAATCCATCAATTTGATCAAACAACCTTAGCTTGGTTTTAAACAAAATCCCAAACAAATAACTGATATCCTCACACATATCCATATCCAAATTGTCAAAATTATACGAAAATCCAAAAACATCCAAAAGACATAAAAAAATCCAAAAAACATCCAAAACATATCAAAAATCCAAAAACACTCAAAAAATAAGAAAAAATATCAAAAACATTAGAATACGAACTATGTTGTCTCTAAGCTTAAATGTAGGCAAGGCTAATCTTTGATCAGCCCCCGAGACATCAAAATCCAACAAAATTTAAAAATTTGGAAAATAAAAACATTTTCAAAATCTTCAAAAACACCAAAAACAACCTCAAAACATTTCAAAACATCAAAAACATCCAAATATTTGAAAAAAATCCATCCATCCCATTTCGCTTTCACTCAAAATAATCAATCATCCATAATAAACTAATCATCACCTTCATCCTTTGGAAACACAAATAGAAACAACCACAACAATTAGCAAAAGTAAGCTTCAATCGTAACATCAAAAGCAAACAACAAATATTTAAAACAGAATCAAACTCTTGATCATTCACAAACATGTCAATTGACCTTATATCAATAGCCTATCAATCAACATATCAAACCATCATCATCCTATACAATGCATGTCCTAGGATATATCGTTCCAACAATGGGCATCATTTTGGATATCACCTTGGATTCTTATCTTATCAAAAGAAATCCCTTTGGCTAGAGATATGAAGAACATTGACTTGTTTGCATACTTGATATTTTATTTTGATTATCTTATTGTGCTCATTCCAAGGACCTCTTGATGATATCCGAATGAAGGATTTAGAGAGATAGGAATGGGGCAACAATCATTATCTTTTGTCTGCTATGCTTGTTGGACATTCTTGTAAAATAACTTGTCGAATACTTGCTTTGTTAGGTACGTCCTAGCAAGGTTTCCGTATGTCAAGTGTGAACATGAATAGTCCTATCTATTTGTTGAGTCAAAGTCCATCGCACTAGGTACAATGCCATCCTAGTTCTTTATACCTTGATGCATTGTATCTATGTGTATTATCAAACATAACGTAAGTAGCCCTTTTTAAATCCCAATCCTTGATAAGCAAATCAGCATCTATCATCATCATCATCTCTAATAAAGTCTCTTCAGATCATGAACTTGTGGGATCCTCTTGTCATAATCTCATTTCCGCACTAACATCATCATCGCCAATGCATCCATCTTGCATCCATCCTGCATCCACAAACCATCAGTATTCTGCATATCATCTCACATGCATGTTCATCATCATAATATAGATTTGTTAGTCTAAGCATCTCATAAATCATATATTTGCATAAAGCATCCATTACACAATCATAGCATATCACATCATCCATCATCACATCATATCATCATTTAAGTTGTTTAAGATAATATAGATTTGTTATTCTAAGCATCTTAAAACCATCTCATTTGCATCATCATCCATAACCATCCATTTTGAACCTTTCTTATCGTGAGATCGACTCCCTCACAGAATCTTTTCAATTGACTTCATATAAGTAGTGTACTGAAGTGTACTTCTTTTCCATCAGCATCCTAAAAAATTAGAAAATTTTGAATCTTGATTATACTAGTTTATTCTCTTTGAACCAACGCAACAAGTATACATTACTTCAAAGAGGGGTAATGTGGTAGACATGCAAAATTAGCATTATGCATTCAATTAGGTCCAAATAATGTTAAACCGTGATCTACATTAATCCACTCATTAGGTAAATTAGGTTCATTTAACAAGGATTATCCACTTAAATTGAATAACAAATTAACTCTTTATTTAATTTAGGCCTATCATTCCCTCTTTGATTAAATAAATCAAGACTTTATTTAATTAAATCCCAAAAGTCATATTTCTCCCTCTTGATTTAAATAAATCAAAATATTCAAGTCAAAGGGGTCAAAGCATGTAATCATCATTAAGCTAATCTAATCCTGATTAACCTAACCTAACCACCCATCACATCTTCTAGCTTTTCCCACTTGCACCAATAAATCATTTTAATTCATTTATAAAATCAGCATTTTCCATCAACATGGCATCTTTGAGGAATATTCCATCAAGTTTGAATTCAAAAGCAAGTTGAAATGTACATCCAACAAGGCATTTAATAGGTCTTACATGAGCTCTTACATGTCCCTTGCAAGTCAAACTCAGCATTAACTCTCAAATTCAAATTTGAAATCTCCCTCTCTTTAGCACATTGACCAAAATATGCTCATCCTCCAACCTATCACAAGTTGACAAGTGGCCTCTTTTCATTGCATTGTTTTTAGTCCCACATCTTCCATGTTTGGCATTTTTATATCATTCTATTCTATAAATAAAGATAATCTCCATTGGTTTAATCCTCCACAACTCATGCAAAGTTACTCTCTTCAATTGAGAGCTAATTTTGCCCATCTTCATAATATCTTCATATAAATTTCATCATTGAGCTTAGCAAAGGATTGGGAAAAGGGCTATTTTCCACAATAGCACCAATCCACTATGGGATAGGATTCATTTCATGTTTTATATGTCTTATTTTGTCTTGTGATTTGTTTGCATTTTAAAGCATGATTTATTATTTCATAGGAGCACTAATAAGTTTGCATTTGGTATGAACTAACCCATTTCAATGAATGTTGAAGTTTAGGGGCTATTTGTAGGTTTACGGTGCTCACAATAACCACTACTCTAGGTGGCAAGAATATTACTGTAGTTATTTCTAGGTATGAAAAATATAGAGTGAGAAAGAGGGAAAAGGAAAAGTCGCTGGAAACTGAGAAGATAGTGGAAATTGAAGATGAAGAGCATGGAGCCATTGGAGATTGATGCTTATCTATTTTTAGCATCAATTTAGTTTAGCTCTTTTCTTTTTTATTTATCTTTTAAAAAGGCTTTATTTTTAGGTTATGTTTAAAATGGATGTCTTCAAGAAACCGTTATCTGGGGGACTTATTTTCAAGACTTTAAATATTGGGAGTAGGGAGATCTCTCTAGCTCTCTCTTTTTGGGAAAACTTTGATTTTCTCAGAAGAAAGATAGACAGTTTCTTTAAAATATTTTGTTTCGATATGAATATGTTATGGTGAATTATGTAGATATAATCTTTGAAGTACAGTGCATAATTTTATTCTATTTCTATGGACATGTCATCAGTGCATGTTTATATTGAAATGGCTATCGGTATGGAATATCTTGATGTGAAATGTTGATCTGTGAATGAGCATTTTATGGTATATTTGGGATTTTTTATAATTACTATTGTTGAGATTGATATTGTTTGAATACAACTTTCAAAGCTTTCTAGGTAAAAACATTACCTTATTTTCTTTCTGGTTGAAAGCATTAGAGATTTAAATTCATTGCATATCTTATAAGGTAGTTGCCACCTTATTTAAAAGGCAAAGAATTAGAATAAAATATCATTATATCTAATTCAACTATTGTTTACATTTGTCATCTCCATGGGTGTTAGAATATAGAGTTAGGTGACAAACTTGTAAACCAACAGATTTTTGGCGACTTTGCTGGGGATGGAATCTTTGAATAATCATAGTAAGATTAATCGCTCATTGATGGGGAAAAATGGTGTTACCCCATGAAAATATCTTCCCTGTTCTACAACCCAATCTTGGTTTTCAAGATGAACAGGAAGATATAATTGGCCAATTGAATACCCTCGCTTGACATACATGCAGAAGTCTAGGAGAGCTAAAAACTTAAGGTTGATTCTATTAAGGAAAAGAAGGACACAAAGGGAGAATTTTATTAGAGATCAAGCACCAAATTAGATTCTCGATAATCAACCAAGACAAAACCTTTCGCAAAACAAGTAGTGAGTGGAAGTTGGTGACTCTGGAAATAATTACATTAGTTGGGAAAGGCTAGCTTCTAAGAGATACACCAGAGGAGATAGAAGTAAAGGAATTAAAGACGATAATTTTGAGTTCCTAGAATTAGTTAATTTTTCCTCTTTCTCACCTACATGAAGAGCCCGTTATATCAGTAGACCCCCTAGCCCTACTAGGTCATCACCAACCCTAATCTATTCTTTTCAAGCCCTTCTATTGTCAGGAATTGTTCCTCCATTATAAGTATTTTTCCTATTAACATGGTTCTTCCTATTCTATGGGGCGCTGACATAGGTCCATTAACCTTGGGAGCTCAACTTCATGATTTACCGAAGGGCATCAAAAATATTATACCTAAATTTTTAGGAGATGGAAAAGTGAGTCCAGAAGAAAATATTAAAGATTTCTTTGCTGCCTCTTCCATTCTAGCAGTACAACATGAAGATGTGGCTATGAGGCTCTTTGCAAAATCTTTAACAAAAGTTGTTGTTGATTGGTTTAATAATCTTTCAGTAGGTTTCCATAATTGAGCTGATTTTAGGTCTATATTCGAAGCCAGGTTTAAGTTTGTTGAAAATGATCAGGTGTTAATTGCTCAATTGACTGCCATTAAGGAGGTACATGAAACTATGAGATATTTTGTAGCTAAATTTAACAAACTCTATAATAGGATTCCTACAAATATGCAATCGAGAGAATTGTTGAAGTGTCTTTTTATCAATGCTCTACCACCGAATGTCTATTATACTATCAAAAGAGAAGGTGTTACAAATTTACAAGCAAAAAAAGATAGGGCCATATCTATAGAAGATGATCTGATCACTGTTGGGAAATGGAAGAAAGAACTTTAGAATGGAAAACCATCCCCTATGAATTCTATAGACCTGGTCATATAGAGATTAGCAAATGATATTATTACTCTTAAGAGACAGATTCCCAAAAACACTCAACCTCCCTTATATCAAGATGCACCAAGGAATATTCACATGGGGGATCACAATAAGATAACTCCAAATTAGAGATTTGATATTGAGCAAGCACCATCTTTGAGTAAGAGCAACCATCTCATGTGAAATTTCCACTTAACATCAGATCATGATGGAGTTACTTGCCCGAAAATGATCAGATACATGCAAATGATGTCAAAAAATGAGTACACGGGGGAGATAAATGCGAGCAAATCAGGAGATTCAAATGTGAACTTTTTTTAGTATGAACTAGGTGGTGAATCAAGAGAGGACGTGTATGTAATGGTTCTTCGTCTACTCCTAAATACATTTTGATGAAGCAGAAGAAACCTGAATAAATAGAGGTACCTAAAATTCCTACCCCTTAGGCTTCTTATCTAGATTAATTTGATATAGTTGAGTCATGTAAAAATACTAAAGTCCAAATTTCTCAAGCAGAATACCTAAGACTCAACCCTACAAAGTTAGATAGATTGGTCAAATTTGTTAAATAGTCCCCTCATACTCAATGTAATGCCCAAATAATTCATGATGAAGTGACCCCAAATGATGGGCAAGTTTATTCCAATTCTGCTGAGAAACCTGTAGTTCAGTCAAATCCATCTACAAAACCAGAACCCTTTTATGTGTCTCTATTCATTATTGGTTATAGACTTAGTAATTGTATTATTGACTCTAGAGCCTTAGAAAATGTTATGCCTACTCAAATTGCTAAAGCTCTTGCCTTATCCTATACACCATCCCAAGGGAAATGCTATTCTATGGATAGATCACCAGTTCCCATTATTGGTCAACTTAAAGATGCTCAAGTAGCCCTTTTCAATTTCCCTAAAAAGAGATTGAATTTAACAATACTTGTGGTTGATATACCTGCTAGTTATGAAATTATTTTGAGTAGAAGTTTCTATAAAGATTTGGGTGGGGAAATTAAGATGGATTGGTCACATGCCTTGATACCTTTAGATGGAAAGAAGATTTGTTTGGACCTAGAACCAAAAGCTAAGTTTATAGTACTTAAATCTGGGGATCCTAGGGCATATATTCTATTTGTAGAAACTAGACTAGGGACTTATATGTATTCTTCAAAAAGAGAGGAATGTCCACAGGAAGCTAACATTAGATTATCTGATGAATTATGGACTTTGGAATATGATGGTAGTTGTTCCACTATTGGATCAGACACTGGGGTCATTTTGGTCTCCCCTGATGTATACAAATTTCCTTATGCCTTCAAACTTGAATTTAATAACACCAATAATACAACTGAATATGAAGCCCTACTGCTTGGTATGAGCGTAGCTAAAGAAAAAGGGATTAAACAACTAAAAGTTATTGGTGATGTTGAATTGGTGGTTAAGAAAATTAAGATGTATACTGTGAAGAATAATTAGCTAAGGAACTATAGAAATCGAGTCTAGGATTGTGTTGAATATTTTGATGCTTTTTTGATCTAGTCAGTTCCTAGAGAAGAAAATACTAGCATAGATTCACTAGCAGTTTCAACTTCTCTTTTGTTACTACATCCTCATTTTAAAGAAAAGAAATTTCAGATTGAGATAGTTTACCGCCTGAGTGTTCCAGACAATGTGGACCACTAGAAAGTGTTTAATAATTACTAGAAAATTATTGCATTCCTAGAAAAAGCAGAAGCCTTTGCTCACATTTTCTTCG
>VDFB02026726.1:0-29852 GCA_007258455.2 Sequoia sempervirens | reverse complement strand
TTAAAGAACGCCGGGGCCACATACCAAAGGGCCATGACACTAATATTCCATGACATGATCCACAAAATAGTTGAGGACTATGTTGATGACATCCTAGGAAAATCCAAAAAGAGGAAGGATCATATATCGGTCTTGAGTGCTATCTTTGACAAACTAGAAGAATACAAGATTCGTTTGAATCCCAAGAAGTGCATCTTTGGCATACAATCAGGAAAGCTATTGGGCTACATAGTGTCAATGAGAGGCATTGAGATTGATCTGGCAAAGGTGAAAGCAATACTTGAAATGGAAGCTCCTAGGACATTGAAACAACTGAGAGGTCTCCAAGGCAGGCTTCAGTCAATTCGCAGGTTCATAGCACAATTAGCAGACAAACAAAGCCCTTACTCTCACCTACTCCACAAGGGGGTAACGTACAAATGGGATGACAAATGTGAACAAGCCTTCAACAAAATCAAGGAATATCTGTTAACACCTCCAGTACTAAGGCCTCCAATTCAGAACAAACCATTGATCCTTTATATCTCAGCAACTGCAGCAGCCCTTGGTGCTCTCCGAGCACAACATGATGAAAATGGAATAGAAAGAGCCATATACTACATCAGCCGTACAATGGTGGGCCATGAGTTAAACTATACATTCATTGAAAAAGCTTGCCTAGCAGTGGTGTTTGCATCCCAAAAATTCAGACACTACATGTTGGCACACAAGATCAAACTCATAGCTAAAATTGATCCCTTAAAGTATCTTCTTTCAAAGGCAATGCTTACGGGAAGAATGGCTAAGTGGGTAATGATATTATCAGAATATGACATTGAGTATGTGGAGCGCAAGGCAATCAAGGGACAAGTCATTGCAGACCAACTGGCAGACGCACCTATCTATGCGGAGAACCCACTTGTTTCAGAATTTCCAGATGAATCCATTTTCAACATTGACATAGCTACTCATTGGAAACTATACTTTGATGGTTCCTACACACAACATGGGTCAGGAGCTGGTATCTTCTTCATCACTCCACAAGTGGATTGTATACCAAGATCATACAAACTAGCATTCCCTTGTACCAACAACATTGCAGAATACGAGGCTTTAACTATAGGTCTCAGGATAGCAGTACAGTGGAACATTATGGCATTGAAGGTATATGGAGATTCACAGCTTATCATAAATCAAGTGAACAATGGGTACCAAACAAAGGATGATAAGCTAACTCCATACAAAAGGCTGGTGGAAAATCTCAAGGAATATTTTGTTGACATCACATTTGAGCAAGTACCAAGAACCAACAACAGAGCAGCAGACGCAATGGCAACTATTGGATCACTCTTAGAGATCCCTCAAAATGTTCCGAAATACGACTTCTTGGTAGAGCAGCTTCTCGTACCAGCATTCAAGGTACCAGAGTCAGAATTTGTGTGCGAAATCGTTGGTCCAAATGATCAGTGGTACCAAGACATTTACACATACCTTAGGATAGGTATCATTCCCGCTGATTTGCGTTCAAGCCTTAGACGAACCTTTATCAAGAAAGCATCTCGTTTTGTCATTTTAGGAGAAACCCTTTATCGCAGAAGCATAGAAGGAACCTTACTAAGATGTCTTAACCCTGAGGAGGCTTCGGCTGCCCTAACTGAGGTGCACAATGGCATCTGTGGTTCTCATTCGAGTGGCATGACCTTGTCTAAGAAATTGCTGAGGAGTGGGTATTACTGGCCTACCATGGACAGAGAGGCACATGAATATGTCAAGAAGTGTCTACAGTGTCAGAAACACGAGGACCTCATCCATGCTCTAGCTTAAGAGCTTCATCCAATCATCACACCATGGCCCTTTTCACAGTGGGGACTCGATCTCATTGGGAAAATCACACCCACCTCATCCAACGGCCACAAATTCATTATAACTGCAACTGAGTACTTCACCAAGTGGGTTGAAGCCATACCTATGACCTACATAACAGGAAAGCAGATCTCAAAGTTCATCCTGAACTATCTCATATGCCGCTATGGTGTTCCACAAGCCATTATCTCGCATAATGGGACACCATTCAAAAATCAGGGAAGTCCGTGACTCCATGTGGGATAAATTCAAAATCCAACACGCCCCATACCATCCCCAAGGCAAATGGGCTGCCGTATTACAAAATAAAACCAAAACTTTAAGAAAATAGCCAATGACGCAGGTCGTGACTGGCATTTGCAGCTTAATCCGGCCCTTTGGGCTTACCGAACCAGCATCCGCATACCCACTGGTGCCACACCATTTTCCTTGGTCTACGGATCAGAGGCCATCTTGCCCATTGAGATCGAGTTACCATCCCTCAGAGTATCATTGCAAAACCTCATCACAGACGAGGAGTATCGAGTTTCAAGACTGAACGAGCTGGAACTGTTGGATGAGCGACGTCTGGATGCTTTAAACCATCTGCAAGTGTATCAGAATAGACTGAAAAGGAGCTACAACAAGAAAATCAGAAGCAGAACTTTCCAGGGTGGAGAATTGGTGCTAAAAGAGAATCAGAAGAATGTCTTGAACCCAAATGGCAAGGGCAAGTTTGAACCCAACTGGCTGGGACCCTTTGTCATCACAGCAAGCTACAAATCAGGGGCATATCAGTTATCAACACCCAAAGGGGAACCCCTACATGAGCCAATGAATAGCTCCCATCTCAAAAAGTTTTATGCCTAAATCTTTCAAGGTATAGAACCAAAAAATCCAAAAAATCATAAAAAGTCCTGAAAAAATGGTTACTTCGGCGAAAACCTGGCAAACAGGCGTCTTGGTGACAACAAAAAAAAATCAAAAAATCAAGAAAACAGTAAAGAGAAAAAATCGTCCTCTAGTGAAAACCACTTTGGTGGCACTTTGGGCAAGTACCTTGGTGAAAACCTGGCAAACAGGCACCTTGTGTAAATAAGCACTCTCCATCCATCTTGGTCTCCGTGACTTGCTTTGCATCATTCATTCACTCATTGCATATCATCGCATTTCACCCTTCCATCCGCATCTGCACCATAGCTTGGTCTTTCATTTGTGTCATGATTCCTCCTAGAGCTACTCGGCCCACTTAAAAGGTCAGTTTGTCCTACCTATAGCGGAGTAGTCTATCACCTCACACTGGGGGCACGTTCTCATCGGATCAGATTCGTGTATGTCCAGAAACATCAGAAAATTAGAAAATCCAAAAACATTCAAAACATATCAAAATCCAAAAACATTCAAAACATATCAAAATCCAAAAACAGGTCAAAAAGTCATTTAAAAATTCAAAAATAGAGTCGTCTAGTCGAACTACATTGTCTCTGAGCCTGAACGTAGGCAAGGTTGATCTTTGATTATCCCCCGAGACATTTAGGTCAGTCCTATAGGAGTCCACTGGTAATAAACCTACATTCTCATCATGTATATATCTTCATTTGTAACCGGGTCAAGTTATACGAACTACGCGGGTTCTACGTAGAGTAACGTAGGGCAAGGCTAATCTATCGACGTACCGGCAGGCCCCTAGGATAGGGTCTTTAGGTTGGGGTCTCTTGGTCAAAAATCTTAGAAAAATCCCAAAAACATTGGAAAATTGAAAACCAAAACATTTGAAAATATTTGAAAAATACTAAAAAATAAATTTCAAAAATATTAAAACTCCAAAATATCCAAATATTTGAAAAAATCCATCCACTCATCTCGCTTACACTCGCAATAATCAATCATCCATAATAAATCCTCATCACCCTCAACCTTTGGTAAAACAGTCAGAAACAAGTCTAGCAGTCAAACGTGAAAACCTAAACTGTCAAAATCTCAAGTATAGGTCTGTCAGCAAGCAAGTTGGTCAACTCTTTTCTTATCAATGGCATATAAATCATAAATCAATTTCATCATTGTTTGATAAAAGCTTGTCCTAGGATCTGTTCCGACAATGGGCACTTTTATCAAACCAACCACTTTGGGTAAACAAAACGACATGTCATTAACATGTCCTAGGATCCGTTCCGACAATGGACATTATCTTTTGGCAATAAGTTTCGACTCCCATCTTTCGAAACATCATTTCTCTCTGCTAACGGTATGAAGAACATTAGTTTGTTTGCTCACTTACTTTATGTTGTTTGATTTATCTCATTGTGATCATTCCAAGGACCTCTCGATGATGTCCGAATGAAGGATTTAGAGAGATAGGAATGGGGCAACGATCATTATCTTTTGTCTGCTGTGCTTGTTGGATATCTTTCTAATATAACCTTGGTCATGCATGCTTTTGTTTAGTCTATAGCAAGGGTGTTTTAAGTTTCTTGTTGACCACATAGAAAGGCTCGCCTTCCTATGTTTTGGTCTGAGATATTTGAAATATTTGAACTATTTTCTAGAAAGGGTTTCGTATGTCAGGTGTGAACAAGAATACTCCTATCCGATTTGTCGAGTCAAAGTCCATCACACTAGGTACAACACCATCCTGGTTCTCGATACCTTGATGCATCGTACTGCGTGTATTATCAAACATAAGGAAATCTGCCCTTTGAAAATCCCAACTCCACGGCAAGTAGTCATCACCATTTGCATGATCATCTCATTCTTTCATTCTTCTATCACATTCTTCTATCTTTACTAACATTTCTATCCCAATTGGTACATGAAGCTACCCACAGCTAATGAATGTCTATTCATCTACATCAACCACTCCTCTCACATTTTATCGCAATTTTGATTGGCGATTGGCATTCCCATTCAACATCTCGAGGGGGCAATATACCAGTGCAATTCTTCTCACTGGGGCAATAGTGGGGCATTTGAAAAATCATATTTTTTTTTAATTTTGATCATGACAAGATCATTCTTTGAATCAATGCAACAAGTACATTGCTTCAAAGAGGGGCAAAATGTAGACATGCAAAATGTACAAGTTGACATTGCACATCTAACTTTGATCTACTAACATCGTTTCTTCCTAAATCATCCCTCGGTCTAACTATTTAATCAAATTCCCCTATCTGATTAAATTCATCAATATTCGTCTCTTAATTAAATAAATTATTTTGTCTAATTAAGTCACTTTCCCTTGTTAATTAAATCAATTCATTTGATCTAATTATCCCTATTTAATTAAATAATCAATTTATTTGATTAAATCTCTAAATTCATTAAAATTAAAAAATTAAAACCCATTTAATTTTTAATCTAGTAATTATCCCTTTTAATTAAATAAATCAAAATCTTTATTTAATTAGCCTTATCATATTCCTCTCTTTTGATTTAAATTAATCCAAAATCTAAATCAAATTGTCAAATCAGCTAAATATCCCCTTAAATTAATCAAATCCTGATTAATTTAATCCTAATCACTCAAATCCTCTAGATTTTGCAACTTGCACAATTAAATCATTTATTTGATTTAATAATTCCCTATTTTCATTCAAAAGGCATCTAAGTGGGAATATTCCTCAAATTTGAAATCTCCCGCCAAAAGGACTTGTCCATCCAACAAAGCATTTAAAGCTCTTACATTGTCTCTTACATGTCTCCCACTTGGCATTTAACTCATTTTTTCATCCCCCCTAAACATGTCATCTCATCAAATTCAAATTTCAAACTTGCACAATCCTCAAAACTTGCTCAACCTTTATCCTCTCACATGTTGACAAGTGGCATTATATGATTGGTTGAATCTTTGTCCCACATTGATCAAATTTGGACATCTCTTCAACTTATCATTCTATAAATACAATGCTTCACCATTCATTTTATCATCCACATCTCAAGGAAAGTTACCATGCTAAAATACTTAGCAATTCTCATCCATCTCATTGAATCATAGCTAGGTTTTTTTTGCAGATTTTAAGCTTGGAGCATACATTCAAAGTCTTCATCAAGTGGATCAATCATCTTCAATCAACATTTGCATTCAAGGAGTTGGGAAAGGGAAAATCTCCACACACCTATTTGCACCAACTCCCTCAAGAGATCAAGAGTTTGCTTGCATTAGATAGGATTTAATTGTTTCATTTGTGTTCTTAATTTTCATTTCTCATCTTTTGCAAATTTCAAATGGATTTCTTGAGGAATCATTGGTTTCTAATCTTGTGTTTGATCTAATTGTTTGCATGTTTATTGTGTTTGTGCAAGGTCTAGATTCAAATGGTTCACACTTCCAAGAAAAATTCCTCTTCTTTCTCCAAAAAATTCTCCTCTACCAGCTCTTTTGTACATATAAACCCTTCTAAGATAGGCTCTTTAGAGATCTTTTATTTTTGGCAACAAAAATGTCTTTTGAATTAGATTCAGAAGTGCTGGTAAAATAAAAAGGATATACATTTAGTGTTTTCACATGATCACTAGGGGAATTTCCCTCCAAATATGTGTATGTTTTTATCATCACAACATCTTATTTTTTCTTTTTATCTTTTCCCTTTATATCCCCCTTCTTTCTTAGTTTATGTGATCACCTTCTTGAGGTGTGGCCCTCCTCTACCACTTTGTAGGTGTAGAGGTAGAAGCCCCATTGTTTGTTTTCTATGCTTTTGGTGTCTTCTTACCAGAAGCTATGGTTTTTAGATTATCTTCAACTACAGGCTACTTAGTAGAGGCTGAAGGTTATGTTTCTTGCAGACCCTGCTCTTTTGGTTCCTCTATGTTGCTGGTAGATGTTGTAATAGGGGAACCAAAGGGTATTTATCCCTTAGGAGAAGCCATGAAAAGTTCTTTTGTTTCTTGTTCTTGTTACAATTTAGAAATTCTTCCCAAGGCACATTGGGAAATTGAACCCTAAGGATTCTTTTAACCAATAAAGTAACTAAACAAAAATGTGATAGATCTGATTGATTTCTTTTTTTCTTATATTAAAATGACATTTCTTCAAAAAATTATAAAGAAAATTTGGAACATTGACTTGCCTCCCATGGCATAAGTGACTAAGCAATTTGAAATGTATTGTATATAATAGTGATTGTCTACCATCACAATTCAAATACCTAATGTTATGAGAAGCTATAGAGGCCCAAAGCCAAGGAAAAGATAAGAACTTGGTACCTTGTGAGGAAGAGTCCAAGTTCTCCCCTAGCAAGGATAATTCATCTAGGTAGCTGTAATTGCATTTGAGCTTACTAGAAACTCTTCTCCCACCCTTGTAATAATTGCCTCATAATTTTGTAGCGTAATAGAAAATTGTTGGGTCATAACTTCATTGAATTTTGCGAGTCTCAAAAATTAGTCCAACTAGTTGACCTTCTAGAAGATAGGTAGGCATTATATATCTTCCAATAGAAAATTATGGGTTGTTGTTTCCCTTCTCACTATGTCACCCCCATTGTAGTATCTCAACTAAAGTCACGTCTTTCTAGCTCTATTATGCTATATCACCCAATTCACCCAATTGTGTACTAGATACCTATGTAAATTTCCATCCCTTATAAATTCCAAAACTTTGACCTCCACCCATTTTTTATATAATTAGTATAAAACAATGTATACTCCTTGATGTTGGATGTTGGAGAGATAGCACCAATAAATCCAACACCCATTCATCAAATGGTGCTAGCACTAATTATGGTTGTAATGGAATTTCATATGTTTTTGTATGCCATCCCATCCTTTGGTATTCATCACAACTCCTTGCATATTTGACTAAATCTTTATGTACTATTGGCTAATAATAGCTAGTAGTCAAAATCTTTAGAATTCTTCTCTTTGCTACAAATTTTACTCCACAAGGTTCATTATAACATGCCTTGAGAATATCATGGACTTCAAATTCTCTAACACAGCTCCTCATAATATTATTAGGCCCTGTATAAAATAAATATCTAGCTATCAATGAATAAGAAAAAATATTTTGAACTAAATATCTTTTCTCCCTTGCTAAGAAATGGGATGGTGTTTTCACTACAATTAGATAATTGGATATGTCAGCATACCAAGGTGTATGCAAAGAAAGGGAAAATAAGTGCTTATTTGGAAATGAATCATCTACAATTTCCTCATATCATTTTATTTACAATTTGGAGAGAAATTCTACTAGCATATTTATTTTTCTTGGTTTGTCTACTATGGTGATATCAAACTCCTAAAGTAGCAACAACCATCTCACAAGTTTTCCCTCAACTAGTTTTTTCATCAAGTACCTAATTATTGTATGGTATGTATAGATTAATATAGAATACCCAGTGATATAGTGTTTGAATTTGTTGATTGTATGGACTACTACTAATATCTCATTTTCAGTCACTATGTAGTTGAGCTTTTCCCCTTGAAGGTTCTATTGATATAATATATGGAATACTCTAGATTCCATTCCTTCTATCCTAACACATCTCTAATTTCAAAATCATAAGAATCAATATGGATATGAAAAGGAAATTTCTAATTAAACCCTCTTAATACTGTTGTCTTTGTAAGTGCTTCCATAAGATCTTGAAAGGCATGTTGACAAGAAGGTGTCTAATCAATCTCTACATCTTTAGACAATAGAACAAACAATGGTGTCACAATCTTTCTAAAATATTGTATAAATCTTCTATAGTAGCCAACATGTCCAAGGAAGCTTCTAATATCCTTCTATTTCTGAGGTACAAGAAATGTTGATATTATCTCTATTTTATTTGAGTCTACTTGGATTCCCTTATTGGAAACAAAGTGTCCCAAAACTACTCCCTATGTCATTATCTTGAAGCATTTCTCATGGATTAGGGACAAGAGGTGATGTTGATATCTCTAAAGTACCTTCTTCAAATTACCAAGTGCTTCTTCATAGGTATTTACATAAGTTGTAAAATATCATCCATGTAAACTTCCATGGAATCATGAGAAAAATTAGTGAATATGCTTAGTACTACCCCTTGGAAGGTGGCAGGTGCATTGCATAGCCTAAATGGAAAGATAGAGTAAGAATATGTGCCCCAAGGGAATGCAAAGGTTGTCTTGTCTTGGTCTTCTGGGGCTATCTTAATCTAATTGTATCCACTAAACCCATTTAAGAAAGAAAAGTAATTTTTCCCTAGTAAGGAATCCAAAAATTGATCACTGAATGGAAGGGGAAAGTGATATTTTCTACTTGTTACACTAAACTCAAGGTAATCAACACACACTCTCCATTTCCATCCTTTCTTAGGTACAATTACTAGTTGGGACACCTACTGACTGTCATAGATTGGATAGGTGGATCCTACATCCAACAACTTTTGTAATTCTGAATTTACTATATCACAACCATCTGGATTCATTCTCCTTTGGGGTTATTGAACTGATTTATAGTCATCATTGATGTAAATTCAACTTGCATGCATAGGTTTGGGTCTATTTGTTTCATATCATGGTAATCCTCATGGAAATGCAGCTTCATGTTCTTGTAACACATTCAATAGTGAAGATTGTTGTGCAATAGGTTGATTGTTTACATTTAATTTCTTTCCTAGTGTAATATCCAAAGTCAAGGATGATGCTTAAATAGATAATATGTCAAGACCTGCTATATTGGAGCTATAGTTATGTGACAATAAGTTATGGAAATTTTGAGAAATGGACTCAAATGTATTGATAGGGATTATTTTCTACAAAGGGTCTTGCAAGCATGTTAAATAGTCATGTTGTTGTGGGTCCCTACCATAATTATTTTTCATGTTATTTGCAAGTAGTTTATCCTCCTCTTGGTTTCTAACATAGGAATTCTTCCAATAGTCATTAATTTTTTGTAATGGGTATTGATCATCCTCATCTAGGGTAGTCCATACAATTTTCACCAAGTCTACTTGTGGCTAGGTAGGTGGATAAAGGACTAGTTTCTTGGTTACATTTCTGTTGGAAATGATCATGTTACTAGACCTGCAACCTATGAAGGCATCTATAGTAGCTAACCAAGGTCTCCCTCATATGAGGATATATCCTACAAGATTAGATTTAGGCTATAACACCATAAAGTCTATGGGGTACTCCCATGAGTCTAATGTTATTACCAAGTCTTCTATGATTCCCTTAGGTTTGACTATATAACTATTTGTTAATTGTAATACAATAGGTGTAGGAATCAGCTCCATTAGTTTTAATAACTTCATATTTTCCTTGTTCATTACATTAATGGCTTCCCCAAGGTTAATTAACGTATTCTTGATGAGAGTGCCATTGATTTTGGCATCCACAATAGGGCTCCTAGGGTCTACATACTTGGGGACAATTATGCTTCCCAACATAACATCTACAATTTTTCCTAAGAAATGTATAGTCTAAGGGTCCTTGTATTTCCTACCTAGATTTTTGAGACATAAATATCTCATTGTTTTGGTATAAATTGGCACTTTCTTGATTTCTTGAATGAGGGGTATTTTAATGCAAACATCTTTGTGTTGTCCCAATAGATCAATTTCAACTTGTGAATAGTATTTTTTTACCGTTAATCTCTCAAGGAATGGGGATTTTAGACTTATGTTTGTTGGGTTGACCTTATTTGATTCAGGTTCCCTAGGTTGTTTGTCCATAGGTTATGTTGGGAGTTCCTCATCAATTAATTTTGTGATAGGAGGAAATGAAGGCCCAACTAGCATTTTCCTTGATATGAGGTGGTCATCACTCATCTCCACCCCATAAGTAGGGTATTATATGGTGTCGTTAGCATAAGCCTATTGGAAAAGCTTCTTATTTGGGTTAGGTGTAGGTTGTTTCAGAAATTGAGGTGATATTGGTAGTTTTGGTGTATCTATTTTTGGATTTGGCATTATGGCTTGTTGTTGTGGCTGCAAGTATTGCTCTGGCTATTGGTAATTTTTATTTTGATTTTGCCAATGCTAACCTATTTTCCATTATGGTTCCCATTGGTTTTTTAGGGTGGCCATTGGGAATTATAATTTGATATGTGGTAATTATATAGTGGTCACACACCTTTTTTTTGTTGATTCCAATTGGAGGCTTGGGGTATTTTCCATTGTGAGTTTTACACATTGGTCCAAGATTGAGGGTTCCAATTTGGGAAATTTGCATTATTAGCTAGAAATGAGATATTATAGGTCAAGGGATCTCAGGGAATACTTTGTCTTGGCTTCCATGGTTTGTATTGAGATATATAAAACACTTAACATTCCTCATCTTCCAAGGCATGATATTATAGCTTCCCTTGCTTGTCTTAAAAAATGCTAGCCAACTTCTTGCAAGTTTGCAATTAATCTTCTTATGATGATATTCTGGGAAGAATTTTGTGAGGGTTTCCTCTACTTCTTATTTCTTCTTCTTGATATGGAGAATATCTAATTAGGTGGCCAAGTGGCTAATGCTTTCCTCCTTCATTTTCAATAAAATATTGCTCAAATCTACCCTTGAGACTCTATTGGAAGATTTTTTGAGAGAGGATGTCATGTCTCCTCTACTCTTCCTGATGAAAGATTTGGAATAGTTTCTAGAAACTTTATAAATCTCTTCAAATGGTAAGTATGAGATGTATCCTACTCCAATGATATTGAGAGAATCCATACAGTCTTCATGAACACCCCCTTAAGAACACTATTTTCAGGGATTCATCCAAAAGTATGTTTTAATGGGATTCCTTGAGGTAGAACTAGAACCTCTCAACATAATCTTCCAAAGATTAATTGTATTTTTGTGACATACTATAGATGTCATACCTATTTATATCTATTCCTCTATAATAATCTTAATATTTCTCCAATAATTTTGTCTTTATTGTATTCCAATTGGGAACAACATCTCTTCCCAACCCCATGAGCCGTCATAGAGCAACATATTTCAGTGTTGTTGGAAACTTTTTTATTTTGTGAGAATCCATGGTGTAGTCATAGCTTTGAAATAACACATAAAATTTGATAATAAAGGTGTATGAATCCTTTGTGACTAGCCCATAGAAGGCATGTAGCATTAAAGGAGGTTATGTTCTTCAAAGTAGTAACCCTTTTCTAGTTGGTTATAGGGAATTCAAACATTACATGCTATGGTGGATCATCTACTACTACATAACTCATAGTGACTATATGTATTTAGGAAGTCTCCTTTGTGGTTGGTGAACCTATACTAGTGTAAGGGATGATTCTTCTTCAAAATTTCCCTTGTTTTGCTTACATTGTTTACCAATATCTTCTAATGCTTCTTGTGCTGAGGGGAGAAATCTTCCCAGAGCATCTTGTTTCCTCTACATACAATGGTTGTGACTCTTTAGATCAATGGTTCTTGCACATTGTTAGTAACTCATGCTACAATTCATGGTTAAAACCTAATTACCCTAATGCTAAAAACATAATTGCTAAACTATGAAAGCTTGAAAGGAATTGAAAATGTTGGGAAAATGTGTCTCAACCTTGCAAATACATAAGTTACTATTGATATGTCAATGTGGTGGGTGTAGGGGGTACCCCCTTGTAGGGGTTCCAAGGGTAGCGCGCCTTGATAGGGGTTCAGGGGAAATTCCCCCAAAAGCCACATTTTATGTATGTTTTATTATTGTAAATCTAGACCATTCATCATTAGGTCTCAAATATGACAGTCAACATTTTGCTAGCTTGACTTTCCCTAGAAGGTAGCCCTATTCTATGAGGGTGTTGTATTATAGTTGTGTATTGTGATGTATTCTGAGAGTCTGATAGGGGTTATTTTGCCTCTAGATCTTTGGTTAGTGATACTCTTGTGAGAAGCTTGCTCTGCAAGTATATTGTAATATTTTTAATTTTTGAATAATATATTGGGAAGCTTTTGGAGTGGGGTTTTTCTCCCAAAAGGGTTTTTTCCATGTAAATCGTGGTGTTGTGGTATACATGATATTTATGCTTATTTCTATTTAAGTTTTGTAACTATTAAAGATCTATAAAAATTTTACATTATCCTCCTCTCAATATTAGTGTAGAAAGTTGTTTTGCTACCTTAGCTTTGTTACAAAAAATACATAGGAGAATCTCAAACTTAGCACCATCCATGACAATGACACCAAAAATGCAGCGCCTCTAATGTCTAATCAACTTAGTGCTACCAAGTATACACATAGTTCAAAGTATGAATTCCTAACTAAACGATTCATCTTTCAAAAGAGGCTATACTTAATTATGAACCAAGGACTCATAAACTTTAGGTAGTTTTGGCACAATATATGTGTTCATGGACTCTAGGAACATCCTGCATCAATGGAGTATAGGTAATTACACATGGAGAAAAGGATGCAAAAGTTGGAAAGTGAAATGAATTGCTAATTCACAAAAAAAAAAGAAAAAAATATAATTTATTTCTATGGGTACCTAACACATAAGACTATAACAGTTAACTATTAAAACTAATTATTGGTTGATTCCTCTAAATTATGAAACCGACATGAAGCTATAAAATTCAATTCAAAACTACAAAATGGTGTTCATGAATTACAACACATGCATATAATTGGTAACAAGTTAACTAATTTCAATAATGCATCATTTAATCTAACAACAAGAAATTAAGTGGATTAGTAGTGCTTCAAGTGGTCCTTGCTTGAGTTTTTGCTTCCATAACATTTTTCAACATCTACTTATTTACTTAGCAATTCATAATATCAACTAATTCCCCTTATTCTTGTAGTGTAGAAAAATGTAACCCTTTACATTTTCTCGATTGTTTGGACCCTCCTAATTTAAAATGGACTCAATAATGCCTTAATTAAGTGTTTTTAAATGTACCTCTTTACATTTACACACTTGTTTGGGAACTCTTAATTAATCGAGCTTAATTAGGCCTTAATTATCCCTTTAATTCATCTACAAGCCTAATTAATTACATTTTCCAAAGGGGACAATAATTAATGCTTACACATAACACTTTAGCTTGAGCAATGTTTGTTTCAAGAATAGGGACTTGGGATCCATTTACTCATGGGAGAATGGGTCTTCCTGAGGTCTTTGAACCACATTTTAAACTATGTTATTGGTTGGATTTTAATGTCTCTAAATGTATTATCAAATGTCGGCTTGTGATATTTTAATTTCAAGAAATTAAGGATACATGCCTATAAATACAAGGTCATTTCACTATGTTTCACCTAGAATTTTATGAGAATTATTGCAGCATTCAAGGGTAGAAATATCAAAGTTTTATTGCGACAATAAAGACCCAATAATCATGTCAAAATATTCTTGAATCATGCATGTTTTTGGAGCTAACATTATGATGTAGGTTTCATGAGCCATTCATGTGTTGAAAGCAATATTTCAAGCAAGATTCAAGATCAATCTATCCACATCCATCAGCCATCTCATGCAAGTTGTAGATCTACATTATCAAAATTCATTCAAGGGTTTGTTGAGTGGTAACATAAATTTTTGCATTCTTCATTCCCTCTTTCATGCATTATTTCAATTCAAGGTTTAATTACCAAAATGAGGTTTGACCAAGGAAAACCCCCATTCACCAAAAAAAAAAATGTTTCTCTCTTGTGTGTGTGATTGCAGATTTAGATTGAAGAAGGCTTGAAGATATTTTGAAGATTTTTTTTTGAAGAAGTTGTCATTAAAGTTGCAAAATTTATCAAAGTTTTCATCTTCTCATGGAAACTTAGATCTCGAAGTTGTTTTAGAATTTTCAACACTAAAACCTAGAGAATCTAGAAGTGTAGAGATACAACTAGACACTCCCAAAAGTTGCATAAAAACCCTCACTAGTGACCCATTCACCCATGGGTGAATGAGTCCTAGGAAGGCTTCCAAAAATAGCATTTTGTGAAATGTACACAAGATTTCCCCCTTCTCAGATCTGCATTTTTTTTCTATTTCTATTAGAATTTAGTTTCATCTTCAAGGCCCAAATGTTAAATTGTATTTTACAGTTAGTTTACTATTTTTAGTCTTTCTCCCCAAAGTGTCATTTGACCTTGAACCCCATCCTTCAAGCATAAAAAGAAACCAATAGATTTCACCATTGAATTGATTCACCTAAAAGTGTTGCTAGTAAATTCTTTAAAGGAATCTCGTTTCTTGTATGATTTGTGGGAAGATAGGTTACCTTAGTTTCAATACTATCATTTTGATAACCCAACCTAGATTTTTCTTCATTTTAATTGCATATAAGCATTGAAATCTTGCATGCAATACAACAAGAATTTGTTGAATATTTATTATTCAATAACATATATCTAATATTATAACTAATAAAAAACAAAAAACTAAGTTATTAGCTTGATCAATGAACAACTAAAATAGCTACTAGCAATTAAATTTACTCCTCGACATCAAATCCCTCTATATAGGGTCTGCGAGGAGTTTTATTATTCTAGGATAGAAAGAAAACTCATAAAGTAATTGTCCTCTCTTCCTCAAAGATAGGATGATGACTTAGTCTGAAACATAAAATAATAATTATGAAATAGAAGTAGAGAAACCAATTTAGAATGCTATGCCTAATGGTTAACTACTATGATAGAGATGTATTCCTAAGAACAGTCACACCATAAATCAATCTCACTAAGAATAGACTCCTTCTCCTCTTGGTGGTCTTATTCAATGAGAAAGAGTATGATGTGGTGACTCATGGCTGATCAATAAATTATCACCTTCATTCTTTCTAAAAGTGTCATTCCTTAGTTTTTTTTCCCTCTCCCCTACAACCATCTACAATCCTTATGTTGTGGGTTGAATTTTTTTTTGTTGCGGATTAATAGTCTTTCTTGCTACAAAATGTTAGTCTCATTCCTAAGGCATCCTCATTATTAACAATCATAATTTAAACATAAAATCATACTAAATTTCATATACATTTATGCATTCATATAGACATATATCAACATAAAACATTTTCATTTCCATATACTTGAAACTACTTAAAAGTGTATGAAAGGTATATAAAATATACAAGGTCTTGGCAATATCCTTGAAACTTAGTAGATGGAATGATAAAAGCATAAATAGTAAAGGAAAACTAGCCATTAATTGATCCCATCAACTTGGATCATGATTTTCAAAAATGACCAAAGGAGTATCATAGGTCTAAGGTTTGAGTTGTAAGAAATATGTAGCACAACGAAGAATATTGATGCCTATTATTACTCTTAATAAATTATTGGATGAGGTCATCATCAAATTTATTATATGGATCATACTATATGTTTATGCAAATATTCTTTATTCTTCTGTAAATAAATACAAGCCCATCATGTCTATTTTTCAAATGGGATTACTTTGAGTTAGGTATTTTTCTAGGATATGGTGTTGTACACCATTGAATAATTTTTTTTATTATAAATTTGTAATTAAATAATTATTTAGTTGTAATGCACCTTGGTGGTGTGGTTAATCACATTAGGTAATTATTTGGGGACCACCTGATGTTGTATTGTAACATTGTATTCTTATTTAATGTGTGAGAGACATGTGATAATAATTTAATATTGGGGAAGATATTAAGTAAAGTGAAGTCTTGGTACCCAATATTAAATAAGTGGTTAGTGGTTTTTTATTCAAATGGTTTTGTGGTACGTGGTTTTACCTTACCACTAGTTGTATTTTGTGTGAGCTTGTGTCTATAAAATCAATCACATGTGTAGTGGTTTAGGTTGGCTGAGTGTGTTGGCTATTATTATATTGACTCTTTCTGAGGAGTGCATATGTGAAGCATGGCATGGGATGTGTGGATTCATTCTTGGACACATGAGAGTGTATTGGAGGGCTTGATGCTATAGAGGTGCTCATTGTAACTCTTGTATTTGCTTTATTGTTGATTAATATGATGGAGTATGAATGCTTTTGGAGGCTAGTTTTTTCCCTCTTGAGTGTTTTCCTAGGGTATATCTTATGTCATCTTTTATGAGTGTATTTTATATTCTCTTGTATATGGATTATGAGTACTTATTTGCACAAATTTCTCTTTTGGGTTATATGGAAATGGTCATTAAATGGTTGCAAGTTTCATGACAAGTGGTATCATAGTTTTCATGGTTGAAGATTTTTTATTATAACCCTAGGTTGATAAAATATTGGTTGAGTTTGAATCTATGAAATTCATGAGAGAATGAAATACATGACAAGATATGAGGAGTTTGTAGGTTTTTTATTATAGATCTAAGGGTTTTAGGTTTGTTGTTATGATGGGTTGTTTGCAGATTTGGGGTGTGAAAAATATTGGGTGAAAAAGGTTTCTTGGTTGTACATTCAAATGAGGGTTTTGTGGAAGAAATTTTGTAAATGACCTCCTGGGACAAAATGGACCTCATGGTTGGATTCAGGTTGGCTAAGAGACAAATATTGATATAAAATTTGACCTATTTTGGTTACTATAAAAAATGCAATTTTTTTTAGCTCGACCCCCTTTTGTTCGCTGTACAGTCATCATAATTGGTCTTCAAAATTAATATATATATATATATATATTATTTCATAATAGTAATAAAATATTAGAGATGTAGGTGATGGTTGGATTTTTCTTGTGATTAGAGACATTTACTTGAGATGGTTACTCTTTGGAGGCTTTGATAGGATGACTGAGGAGCCTTCACTTGGATATGAACGTTAGTTCATGATGGACCTATAGAGGATACTGTTCTTGGAGTGAGTCATGATGGCTCGGTTATCTTGGAGGGGCATTGCCATTCCCCACTCTTGGTCTACTTGGTAGTTTATTATTTGAGAGGTATTTTTCCATTAGATCTTTTAGATGTGTTCATGTTTCATGCTTTGATTCTTACAAGATTTCGTTTATTCATGGTGATTGATTATGGAGACTCATTTGAAGATTGTTTAGCATGAGTTTATATGCTTTATCTTTCATTGATATGGATCTTGAGCTATGGATATTTAGTTTTGGAGGATTCAACTTGAGGGATGTTATGGAATGGTTATCTCCTTGTGCATTTGAGTTTATGATATCAATCTTTGATGAGGTTTGTTAGGAGATGGTTTATGGGATGATTTCTAGTATTGGGAATGGTTACTTTAAGTTTGATCTTCTTGATTAGAAAGGATTACATCTATGTTGGAATTGTTACATTGATTCATATGGTGTACTTGGTCTATGAGATTGAGTCGTATGGATGTTGTTGAGGCTTTTCATTTGGGTTTTTTTTGAGGATATCATACTTGAAACAACAATACACTTATGAGGTGTTGGTAGGATGAAATGTTATGATTTATAGGTTTTTCTCTTCATCGTTCCTTCCTAGATGTTCATGGTTTGGGGAGGATGGTGGCAACATGTTGTGAGAGATTATGCAGCTATTTAGGTTATGTATGTGGATCATTGTTATTGTTCTTAATACTTCATTTTTGTCACCCTTTGTGTGTAAGTGCTCCTGGTTTGCTTACACAATCAATAAGAAGACTTTTCACTGTCTTCATCCAGGAACCTGATCCCTTTCTAGGTTCTTGCTAGGCTTAGATTATTGGCTAAGTCCTGTCTCAACTCTTCTCCAAGAGCCTCACTCCTTGTGCTTCACCTTAGAGGACTGACACCACTTGAACTTGCAAATCTCTCCTACACTTAGAAGAATCTAAGTGCCAATTCACTCTCAACCTTGAACTGCTTGCAGGGGTGTCAGAGATACTGGAATCATGCATTTCACATCCATTTAGATCCATCTTTGAGGACCTTCAATCTGCTGTCTTACCGATTCCAAGATTTTGCTTTGAATAGGCCTAATTGCTTGTAGCCCTTGACAGTGTCCTTTTTGCTTTTCTTGCTCAAACTGTCCAAACAACCTGGAAAACAAACTTCACATTCAGATACCCTTTTGGATCCTCTAAAAGATTTACAAGGTTTTAGACCCCTGACTCCTCCGTACAGTGGGTTCCTACAATCTAGGGCAAATAGGGCTAATAGGCCTAATTGCTAGGGTTTCACTGTTCTCTTGCTTATCTCTCACACAAATGGATTGATTAAGCCACCATCTTCCTCCTTAGAATGGTTATGCCCACCTAGAACTGTACTTGTTCCATGAGTACCTCTTTCCCCGCACATTCTCTTCAACTTTTACTGCAAGCCTCTAGCAGTTGTGAACTCACCTAGGGTTTGGTTTTAAATGCAAATGCGACTCCCTATGACTCCTACTACTAAATATTTATAGATGATTGGCTCCCTATCATATCCATCCAATCTCAGGAAGATCCCGTGGTTAGATTTTATGGGGGAGCCATGAAAAGACTGACTGGACTGTACAAAACAAGAAAACCCTCTAAAACCTTAACCTATGAATTCAAAGCACCAAATCAACTCAAAGCAACTTGATTACAAAATGAAAGATGCCTAAGACTACTCAATGAACACAAATCTAATAGAAAATCAAAGCATTTAATTCAATGAATAGCACTGTCACTCAAAACAGTCGATATAACACAGAATTTGCAAATTCCTCTATATTTTTCAAACCAAAAACTTGATTACAATTTGACTAACTGCTTGCCTTCGAGCCATTACCTTACATAGATGCCTTTTGCCATGTTTCAAGGGATGTTGGTCGATCCCACACTCCTAACTTTTAGGGGATCCGAGATAACTAAGTTGCATGCAACCTGACAAATGTTGTCATGCAACTTTGCAACAACTTTTTGCAACTTCCCATCATTGTGTCCTCTTCCTAACTTCTAGGACCTCTAACTCCTTGATTTTGAGCCATCAACTCCCTTAACTGCCTCTTGGCATCTTCTAACAACTTAGATGTGTTTAGAACACATTTAATGCTCTATTCCAAACTTAAGCTACTAAGGCTAATTAAAACCAACATTAACAACAATGATTAAACTATGGTGACCTTAGTCCTAGTGACTAATTCACCTATTCCACACACAAGCAAGACCTTCTAAGGTCCAAAATAAACACACTATTACCCTGACTTGGCTAAGGTCAGGTACAAGCCAAAATTGATCATTAACAAAATGGAGTTTAGCCTAGGTGCTCCTGCACCCCTTGATATAGTGTTTATTGGTAGACTTGATATGATTTGACATTACCTATATAGTGGGAGTTCCTAGACATATATGTTATTCATTGATAGGTTTGATACATGGAGCTTGTGGTTATGGTTTATGGGTTGTATATGTTCTTGGAATGAGTTTACTGATGTATTGATACCTTGGAGGTATGGATAGTTGGATGTATTATCATGTTCTATGGATGCTATTTCTGATCATGTGGGTTTTTAAGTTGAGGATAGCTTGGTTGGAGCCTTTGTTATCACTTGTATTTGATGCTTGTGTTCTTAGATTGGTGCACTTTCACCTTGGCATGTTCCTTTTCTTCCATAGGTGGCACATTAGAGGATAAGAGGAGTTCTTCCTTGAGATTGTGGTCACTTTTTTCTTGTTGGAGGAATCTTGATGGAGCATGAGATCATGTTGGAGATTCATGTGATTTCATGTACATGGCTATGATGATGTATTTCATGTTATGCAATGTATATGGAAAGTGGGAGAATGTTGGGATATGGTGTTGTATACTATTACATAAAATGTTTTATTATAATGTTGTAATTAAATAATTATTTAGTTGTGATGCACCTTGGTGGTGTGGTTAATCACACTAGGTAATTATTTGTGGGTCACTTGATGTTGTATTGTAACATTTTATTATTCGTTAATGTGTGGGAAACATGATAATAATTTAATATTGGGGAAATATTAAATGAAGTGAAGTCTTATTACCCAGTATTAAATAAGGGGTTAGTGGTTTTTTATTCACATGGTTTTTGTGTTACATGGTTTTACCTTATCACTAGTTGTCTTTTGTGTGAGCTTGTGTCTATAAAAGCAAACACATGTGTAGTGGTTTAGGTTGGATGAGTGGGTTGTCTATCATTATTGAGTCTTTTTGAGGAGTGCATATGTGAAGCATGGCATGGGATGTGTGGATTCATGCTTGGACATATGAGAGTGCATTGGAGGGCTTGATGCTTTAGAGGTTTTCATTGTAACTTTTGTATTTTATTTATTGTTGATTAATATGATAGAGTATGGATGCTCTTGGAGGCTAGGTTTTTCCCTCATAAAGGTTTTCCCAAGGTATATCTTGTGTCATATTTGATGGGTATGTTGTCTATTCTCTTGCATATGGATTCTACGTACTTATTTGCATAAATTTCTCTTTTGGGTTATGTGGAAATTATCACTAAATGGCTGCAAGTTTCCTTACATATTTATGGGCCTCAAACCCATAATTACATAATTATAAGTAAAAAATAATCACCATACTTAAAAAAATCCCAAGCTTGGTGTCCCTTTGTCTAATAAAACTTCACTATTACCACCTAGCAATTTTTACTAATTTAACTTACTCAAAAGCATGTATCCCTTGACACTTCCATCCTTACCTTTATTCTTAGAATAATATCATGACCAATGCCTCAAGTAATGTCTAAAATCCAACATGAATTTCCTCACATGGTAGCACTACCACTAGAATTTTCTAACATAGAATACTAGAGGACCATTGATCCCACTAAATCCACCTAACATCTAGGATGCTATCCCATATGTAGCATTACACTCACTCCCATAATTTACTCTAGAAAAAACATTGATGCTCCAATAGATCATCTCCATGATATGCTAAAATATTATAGAGTCCACAAATTGTTGAAGAAAGTATTATCTTTTGATCACTTGATGCATCATTCAAAGATAAGGATATTGAATGGTGCCATTTCTTTATCATGCACTTAATAAGAGACTATGACTAATTGGGCTACAAACTAATTAATAGATTTAACAAAAGGGGAGATGCAACATCACTATTAGAAAAAAAATAGAGCCATAAAAATAGCCTCAACAAAGATGTTGAATGACTTCCATAGTAGATTTGGTAAAAGTTGTAAAATTATTATATTGGCTCCCAAAATCATTTCCCACACTCCCAAATGGATTGGTCTACTTCAACACCAATTCTAATGAAAAACTTGCACAATAGGAGAGTATAATAGTAAATATATTTTAGATACTTGATAATAACATGCTACTTTGAGGGGGAAACCTCTTGGTTCACTTCAAGGGGGATACTTCCAATAGTCTTTAATAAGAATAAAATACTTGGAACATGATGATAATAACCAACCATTACCTCTATATGCCTAATTATGATTTGGATATCACCTAGGCTAACTTAGATACTTAACTATAACCCATAGAATTACCTAACTACCTATATATTATTGCAATTATTATTGTTAATTTTCTAGAATATTGAGAGGTGGGGTGAATTGGTATTCTATTAAACCATTCAGTTATAAAACCCCCAATTATTAAAGTACATATGACTGTAAATCATAATGAAGACATTGAAATGAACATGACACACCAAAACACATCAACACCAAATTTTTAAGTGGATAACAAAAAATTGGAAAAACCACAGTGAGGATTAGCTCACAATATAATATATCTGGATATAGAATATTGCAGGGCTCACTTCCAGGACTCACTGTCCTTAGAAGGCTCACAACTCGAATACCAAATGAAATGGCTAACCACCAAGACACAAAATGACATGGCTCAGTGCCAAGATTATGAACTAATGGAATGCACCTTCCATGTGTTGTGTTCAATTCTAATGACACTCTAAATGTGAAGTATTTCTTTGCATAGTAGTTGCATAACAATTCTATTGTTATCCTTGTCTTCTTTGACAATATAATGCTCACAACTGATAAATCATTTAAGCTCAAAAATTCTCAATATTCTTCATCTCATACAAATATTTTCCAAATCTCCTTGTACACACTCTTCAACTCCAAAAATTCTTATGTATATATACAAGTATATTGCATAGATCAATTAGGTTGTCCTAATTAGATGTAATAAAATCAATCAAAATAGCTCTTGTCAACACTGCATAAGATTTAAAAACATTTTTATACATGTGGTGTATCATATCAAGTTGGCGTAGATCTGTAAGGGATCCAACTAACATCTTCAAAGTATAATTATTCTTCTTAATGCATGTCATATATTAGGCCGACCAAGAATAAAACCTACTCACAAAAACTCTAAACCAACACACAATTCTCAAGGTAAACACCTTACAGATCTGATATGACTTCATTTTCTCATCACATTAACAATAGAGAGATCACCATTATAACCATAGCATCAAAATGTTCTTCCTAAGAAAATGTGAAGTCTCCCACACTAGTATACTTAATAGAGAATCAACTGTAGTGTACATCGTTAAACTCTGTCAATGATAACTTTATGTTGTCAACACAAAACTTTTCAAGATCCTAGATATAGTTATTTGAATGAGTCATAATAGTGAGATTAAGAGAGAAAATTCATATCTCTTCTTGTGGTGAGTTTTGAACTCTAAGATCAACATATTGGATTAATAGTAAAGAGCACTTCTGGTATAGATCAACTTTTAATATACAAAATATGTTTCCCACAATGTTACCATAATGTTGACATCAATGAAAAGAATGGAATAAACAAACTATCCTATATCCACTACATGTTCATGTTGCAAGGCTCCCATATTTCAAACAATTATTACATGGCTTATTTAAGAGTTAAGATAACTACAAGTCAACTACTCATAATACAATACATACCATAGGATTAGGGGGATAACATCAAGAACATGTCATTCCTAAAGGTGGATAGATTGTATTATCAATATAGTATGGGTGATTTATGCTTAATTATTGTTGGTGGATAATATCTCCTTCACTTCAAGATCAACTAGACCTGAGGGGGATTCCTCAGAGATATCCTTAATATAATTAACCACAACTTAATATGAACAGGTTAAAAGTATTATAGTATACATACCTAGAATCATTTGTGCACTCCTAAAGGGATCAATTTTCTTCAAGGCCAAATATATTTCATTCCTAGAGGTGGATAGATCAATTCATGAATAGAAAATGGGTGATTTATAGCTAAATATTAAGAGTGGATAATATCTCCTTCACTTGAATCACACCTAAATCCAAGAGGAATTCTCTAGTATTCTATTTATCAAGATTAATCACAACTCAAGATGAAAAATTTGAAGGTATTGTAGTATTACCCAATGTACATGCTTGGTACCAAAGGATATCACTAGACCAAATAATAACCAACTACATGTATAGACCTATTATTAAGTTAATGAAGACATCATTGCGCAACTGCAAGATGTTGATATCCAAAACATTTTTCTTTAAGACAACTCTTAAGACTTGCTATAGATATTTCCTTGGTTGATTGTTGAATCATGAAATGCATATAAACTAATTACCTAACCCTTATCTATTGATTAAATATGTTTTCATTTAGAGTGCATAATAGATCATTTACTTCCAAGACAAGTACATATTTCATTACGTTAAATAGTCACAATATACTAATATAAATAATATATTGAAATCACAAAGGAATATGATCATAAACATACACCATAAATAAACTATCAACCAAGAATACTTATTTATCCATCCCCAAATGACAAAAATCCATATATTTAATAAAGAAACCATTAAAAATATTGTAAATTTTATTATAATGTTGAGACACTCATCAACTAGCTATTATAATCATACTAGAACATGTGGAAAAAGATAAGCTAAGAATGGAATTTCCCTAAAGATTTAAAAATGGAGTAATGGAGACTTTTAGTAATAGAAACAATTTACAAAAAATAAAAATTCTTTTGACTTATAAAATATGATGCCATGTAGGTGACTAGATTTGTAGTATTTGAAACCCTAGAAGATCATCACCACTTGTAGTCATATGGAGAGTACAAATGATTGACCATTATTTTATAAAATGAATAGATATTTATAGGGTTTTATCTAATAACTAGATTGATTGTGTAAATCTAAGAAAGAATTATTATTATTTTTTTAGATAAAAGGCCAAGGCCTAACTATTTATATTAATATAATTAAAAATATTACAAGCATAATCAGATTTATAGTACTGATTATATGTATATATCAAAAATTGTGTCTGAACTATATTTTAGAAAAAGAATAGATAGTTATAGGGTTTTATCTAATCACTAGATTAATTGTGGGAATCTAAGTAAGAATTGGATGTTATTAATATGTATTGTAAAAAACATAAAAATCTCATGAAATCTATTAAATGGATGGCTTGGAGAAAGTGTGAGGTTGATTGGAAAATGAAGCTCAATTAGAAAATTAATGGTGAAATGGTCACTCTTGTACTCCATTATTGAGTTTGAAATTGAATATGTATCCTTAAGATAAAAAATGGATTTTGGGTGGGAAATTTTTGGCTAAGGTAGTTGTAGGTCAAATTAGGCATTAATTGTTCTTCCAAGAAGATATAAGCAGTGACAAAGGTGAAATGGAGGAAGTGTAGAGATTGATGTGAAAGAGGAAGTGAGAATGGGATATGTAAAGTTTTTGGTAAGGAAAAAAGGTTGGGATAGGATCCTAGGGAATGGAATGTATAAAGTTAAACTAAATTTTATAAAAGGGTTGAAACAAGCAAATGAGGCATTATGGAGAACCGCAAGGAAAATATGTAGGATTGGACATCACGATGAGATGTTTGATTGGAGAACTAGATGTCCAAAATCTAGCTAGAACTCCACATAAGAAGAAATGAAAAAAAAAGAATGTGGAAATTTTATAGGAATTAGATATTGGAGTTAATTGTATAAGTACAATTGAATTTTGCATGAAAAGAGATGAGGTAAAGTGGCAAAAATATGTGGAACCAAATAGAGGAAGTCTAGGAAATGGAAGTGAAAAGAAATAATTTCAATTCCACTTTAAAATTATAGAAAGGATAAGGAAAGGTAGGGGACAAAGATAGGAAATGAAGGGAGGTCTAGACATGGGGATGAGAAAGCAACATCAAGACCACCACCCAAATTTTATAAATACATAAAGTAGGGAAATGGGAACATGTGGGGAAACCTTGAAAAAAGTGGATAGGAGGATAAGATGAGACACAAATGTCTGGAGGAACATAATAATCTCATAAGAGGAAATTAAGGAAAATGAAAGGAGAAAGGGAACATAATAGATTTTATAAAGATTTTATGTGGGACTGGATGTTGGAATAGGAAATTAGACAACTAGAAGAAATTTGATAATCCATATAACCTCTAAAAACTCATAGAAATGTGAGAAAATGAGTAAATCACTTTTGGAATTATAACCTTTTGGAATTTTTGAAACTTTTAGCAATAGATAATGACATGTGGGATGAAAAGTAAGGAAGCTAAGGTAGTATAACAACTTCCTACACTGATCTTGAGAGGAGGATAATGAAAAAAATTATATATCTCTGCAATAGTTAAAAAAATTAAATATAAATAAACATATATATATATATATATATATATATATCATGCATAATATAAGACAATGATTTACATGGGGAAAACCATTTCAAGAGAAAAAAACCCACACTCTAAATGCTGCCTAATATATTATTTAGAAATCATGAAGATTACAATATACTTGCAAAGCAAGATTCTCATAGGAGTATCACCAACCAGAGATCCTAAGGCAATACAACCACTATCAAACTCTTAAAATACATCACAATACAAATCCATAATACAATTCCCTTATAAAATAGGGTTGCATTCTAGGGAAAAAAAAGCCAACAAAATATCTACCATTAGATCTGAAACCTAATGATGAACGATCTAGATTTACAAAAATAAAATATACATAAAATGTGGCTTTTAGGGGCACTATCCCCAAACCCATGCCAGGGCATGTGGCCCCAAATCCCCTATCTAGGGGATGAGCCCTTAGACCTTGCAAGGGGGATACCCCATGCACCCCTCGTGCTTACTTATCAATAGTAATCCTTTTGTAATTTCAAGGTTCAGACACATTTTCCAAACATGAAAAGGAGAAACATGTGCACATTTGACCAAAAGGGGACCCATACACAAATGTTTTGAATTAGTATATGATAGGAATAATGAGGTCAAATACATAGAGGTATTTGTACCAATAAAATTTTGGAATTACAGAATTAAGCCCCAATATATCCCATAGTTGGGGGCATATTCCTCTTCTAGACATAGTAAGAATCTAGCAATCATTAGAAGTAGACAATCAAAAGGGGCAAAAATATGGGAATATCATAATTACACTCCATCATGATGAATATATTTCATGATTACGCAAGGAAAAAAAAAAAACAAAATATACAAGGGAGGACCATTGCTTACATAAAGTAATACTTAATCCATTGTCATGACCTAGTAAGTCCATGGGATTTTTGGGAAAAATAATATTTAGGTAGTATGCATATGACAAAAAACCTCAATAAATTTATATGACCACAACACAAGCAATATTGTTTTCAAATTTGAGAATTTAAGTAGCAACTCACTATGATCTCTCCATAGCATCAAAACATACCTTTGGAACTACAACTTAGGTGCCTTTTACTAATTATCATTTATTATAGGGGATAGTTCACATTATTTAAAAAATATGTCATCCCTATATCTTGGATCTTCCTCAAGGTGAGAAATATGGATGCGTAATTTAAAATTTCAAATTAACCTCTATCACATCCAAAATTGCACCAATCTCTTTCTGGGATGTCATCTTGTCATTACATGTTACACACCTCCATTTATCATGATGTGAAGATCTACTCATAAGTGCAATAAGTTATTATTTACCATCTTCATTATTTTGATACACAAAATATTATTGACACCATATAGGATTTGGAAAAGGGGGAAAGGTTTAAAATAATCTAAACTTATGAAGGCTAATGTGCCTTGAAGAGATTCCATTATTATACATAAATTTTTCTATTTCTCCAAGTATAATATTATTCACTAATATCCTTAATAGAAGCAAGAAAAATGAGGAAAGCAAGAATATATTGATCATTATCCCAAGATAAGGTTATGACCAACATTGAAAGATGGCGATTCCTATGTGGTTGTGTAGCTATCGTCTACAATGTGTAGTTGTTTCTCTTCCATTTTTAGGTTAACCTCCTAATGTGATAGTTCCATTTGATAATGTGGGGAGGTCAAATCATTCACATCAAGAATGCAAGTCATGAATTGAATGCAAGAAATAAAAATCAACTATTCCTTCACTTTATGTACACATTATCTTCCAATGGCTAGGATTGGATTCATTGTGCTTCATTATTTGGATTTTCTCCTTTAATAACTTCATGTTCATTATATTTTGGCACCTATTTCTTCATAATTATCCATTTCTACACTAGAATCTATTGTGTGGTCTCACAAAATGGCCCAAGACTGAAAATATTTAGGGACCCAAGTAAAAAAATATGTAACTCTTATGGTAGGAGCTAGCAAATTCAAAGATCACTAGAAGTAAAAGAGAAAATATTTGATAATAAAGTATTTTGTATTGTAAGTGTTTCATACACCAGATACTAGGTACCAGAAACACGTAAAAGGAAAAAGGTATTGTAAAGTTAAATGGAAGGCTCGAGTCCAGTATGAAGCATTCTGATATAGTGGATTTCTAGTATAACCAAGGTCTAGGAAAGTAAGTGGGTAAAGTTGAATAATAGGTACTGGGTATCGGGTTATAATGTAGAGTGAAAATGTGAAATTTTAAATTTTTCTAATGATCCTGGTGATCCAGTATATGTATAAGGATTCATGATATGCTTTTAAAAGGTGTGTTAGTTATGAGATTTTTGTACTAACATTTGAATAATGGTCTTATTTACATGAGATGTTATAAAAAAAAATTTTCTTCAGGGATTTAATATGTGGAATTTGTGATTGTAGGAGATATCGGTTGTGATGCAAAGCTTGGGTATGCATGTTTAGGAAAACCTGAAACATGGATGGAATAATTTTTAGTCTAGTTCAATCACTCTGGGAGGTGATAATGTAGATGACTTTGAGTCCATTGGAATGTTGGGGATCTTGGTATTTCACATGCAGTGGTAAAAAATGCTAATTTTTGGGAGAGACCATTTTCGAGAGTGACAAAACCTAAGCCAAGCGATGTGTGGGGGAAAAAATTCTACATTTTCATTCTGAATTTATGGGAACCCCCTACACATTATCATGATTCAAACTATCACCTTGGAGAAGATTTAGGATCAACACCCGAAGAGCTTCAACATGTAATTGGAGTTTAATTCCATTCATTTCAATTGCAAGTCTCCTATTAGTCACTATATTCTATGTGCCTTGATGAGATTGGTCCCTTGGATTTCCTCTCATGTAGTTGTCTTATCTTGTCTGAGCCTTGTGTTCTATAAAAGGCTAGAGGATGCTTCATTTTTATTTTAAGTTCAAAATTTGTGGATGTTAGAGGAGCATAAAATTTTAAGTTTTGTTCTTTTTCCCTATTTTCTGAACCATTCCAAGATAAAAAATTGTATGCACATAGACATTAATTAATATCAAAGATTATTAGATAAGTACCTATCTTATTATCTTTTGTAGCTATTTTTGTTAGTTTAGCTAATCAAGACTATATGCTGCACTATTTAAGGGTGCATATAGAACCTACTCAGTGTCCAGAAATGAAACCCCTCTCTTTAAAAGATTTCCCAATTTTATATGTATTTGTGAAGCAATCTGGTGAAGTATAAAGCAGTTTGCTCTATTTTAATTAATTCTTTGGGGCATCCATGGAGAATAACTAGGAGAAACTTTTAATTTTCATTATTTTTTATACTTTTTTTTATAATAGATGTTTAAATATTTGAAAATTTTCCAAACATTTAAATGAGTGAAGGAATTTTGTTGAAAATCCTTTGTTTTCCATATGATTGCCAAATGCTTAATGTTAAATCTACTTAAGTGATAGCAAATAATTTGTGATATTCATGAAATATTATGGAAAATATTTTGGTTTCATGATGTTTGAACTCATTTTTTCAATTTGGAATGTATATCTAAAATATTAAAAAAAACCACAGTCCCTTTGAGATTAACAACAATATGATGCCGGTATTGGCATGGTGTGATGGTTTATAGGTGGCATTGTTGTTCTT
>VDFB02026725.1:71886-156282 GCA_007258455.2 Sequoia sempervirens | reverse complement strand
AGTTGGGCAATTTTTCACCTGTTAGACGAGTCTAATCTTTGTTCAAAAAGTTAATCTATTGGGCTCCCAAAAAGATTGTTGTTTTCCAAGCCATTTGCACCTTTTGTTCACTCATAATCCTCACTTTAGTCCATTTGAATTTCAATCCATCTGCATCCAATCATCATCCAAGTCATATAGATACATCCTAAATCATCTCTAGGCTACATATCCATTACTGTTTTCTCAATACAAATCCCCTAAACTTCATTTGAAGTTATTATAAAAATTGACCTAGGTGTCTGAAATTGATTGTCATTAGTCCTGAGTCAGTCATCATCATTCAACCCAATCAGTCCACTTCCATCTCAAGTTGGATTCAATTCCTTAATCATTTATCTGTCCTTTTATCTGATTAATCAACACCTTTAGTCACCTAGGGTGATTTCTGAACATGGTTTAGAATCCCTTTTATCATCCAATCTCATCCATCATCCAATCTTATCAGTTATTTCACCAATCAATCCTATCCAATCCAATCCAAACTCATCCCTTATCCAATAAAATCAATCCTTCAATCATCGCTTAGGTCATCTTTGCATTCCATCTTAGAGTCTAGCTTCATCCACCTAGTAGCTTTGCACTTTCATGCCCATTCAGACCTGATCACAAGTTAAGAAGCAAATGGTAGAACAAGAAGCCCAGGTTTCCTAGCCGAATATCCCTCAAGATCCCAAAAAAATTACAAATGTCCCTCAAGATCCCAATAACGGTGCTTCGTCATAGTCCAATACTGACATTCAAAACACCTCACCACCTAAAGATGAGAACATGGTCAATCAACCCGAAGTTAGAGTTGACGAATACCTTAGTAATCTCACTAATGTTCAGATGAAAGATCACCTCCTCAATGAATGTGGGGATCATATTCTTGCTACTTTGATCATGAAAGGAGTCAGATTCCCACCCGATTTTGATATGTCACAATATACCGACACCTAGTCTCTTCCTGCACCTCAAGACCTGTAGACTTCAAAAAATGTTCTGAGAAATCCGTATGTCCCTGAAGGTGCACCTATAGACAATTGGTATCACCTTGAGTTTGGAAATGTTGTGATACATCAAGTTGCAAGTTATCCTCGCCTCCCATCCACAACCTCTATGGCCCCACCCGATCCTAATGACCCCTATGCCTATGGCATGCCAAATAACATTTTGTTTGCTCCACCACTCCCGCTTCAACATCCTATTCAACCACCCATCAACATTGGGGGCACTCTTTTCCTTACATTAATGCTGCCTCTACGGCCTACACCAATTGTCAATCTACCACTACCACCTCAAGGTAATATCCCTGCATTTCAGTAGCCTCCCATTAATCCTCATCACCCCACTACATTGCAAACACCACTGCAACACATTGCTATCCCTTCGCAAGTACCACCACAACATATCGTTACTATTGCTATCTCATCTCAACCACCCCATCAACAACCTCCACAACAAAATGTCACAATCTTACAGCAAAACATTACAATCCCGCAACAAAACATTTTGATTCCTCAACAACACACTACCGTTCCTACACAACACCCACATCAAGTTACGCAAACTGCATCGCAGCTGCCACAACCACCCCATGGAGCTTCTGCAGTGGTCCCACAACAACATCACATTCCATCTTTCTCACTTTATCGGCAGCCACCATATCAACAACAACCACCCTAGCATACACACATTCTCACACAATATCTATACAATCCATCAAGTACATATACAACCTATGCTGCTACATCCAATCCAAATCCAAATATCCATGTGGCCTCTTAGAATCCACCGTAGACTCAACCACCACTTTATACCAACCCTCTACAATCACACACGAATCCTTATCAACAATCGTCTAATCCACAACCACCTCCGTCTACTACACAACAACCCAATGTTGCGTACAATTATCAATCCAATCTATACTATGCTCAACAATAGCCATCATACCAACAAGGTGCTTCATCCATGTCCTACACACAACAACCACCTTACCAATAGGGCGCTTCATCCACCTCCTACTATCAGCAACCACTGCCATACCAGCAAGGGGATTCCACGTCATCATACTATCAAGTTGGTACACAATATCAATAGGGTACTCCATCCAATTCATATTATCAATAACAACCACCCTACGAACAAGTGGCTTCCACCTCCTACTATCAAAATCCATCATCCTCCTATCCACTTTATGTTAATCCACAATCTGCTTAAGCCAATCAATACCAACAAACACCTCCACATACACCTACACCAACCTATGATCAAACTACTTCTACACCATCCTCATCACATCAACAATATCCTCCATACAATCAGCCTAATCCATCCAATCCGACTCCTGTAGCGCCCATCAATAAATATCTAGAGGAAGTCAAAGTTGTGTTGAAGGACCTACAAGTGGGGACCAGTAAACAATCATTCAAATTTGAGGACATTTGTCCCTATCTGTTTGATCCTTCAATCTCATTGGTTCCTTTCCTGAAACATTTTGAAATGCCAAAATTCAACAAATATAAAGGAACCAAAGACCCCAAGGCTCACCTTCAAGAGTTTTACACCTATTGTCAAGAATTCATGCATAATGACAATTACCTCATAAGATTGTTTCCTAGGAGTTTACAGGGAATAGCTCTCGATTGGTTTATGGGTCTCGAGAAGGGGTCTATTAAGTCCTTTGCACAACTTTTGAAAGAGTTTTTCTCCCACTGCTCCTTTAATCTGGAGAAGGATATCGATACGCTAGATCTCCTAAAAGAAAAATAGCATTGGGGAGAAACCTTTGTGAGCTATCTTCAAAGATGGAAAGCTTTAGCTAGTTGGATGAAATCCTCGTTAAGGGAAAAACACATGGTCACCCTATTCATCGAAAACTCTCATCTGGATATGGCCCACAACTTCAAACTTCATTGTGTCATGACCTTTGCATAAATAGTGGAGAAAGGTCCTATCCTCGAGAGGGCCCTTATCGCCAAAGGGTTGGTCAAAATATTTAACTTTGATAAGGAGAAATCATCTGGGGATAAGCCTCATTATTGGAACAAGAACAAAAATGTTGTCAATGATGGTGTCACCGACACCAACACATCCAAGTGGCCAATGCTTCACATAAGCCACAATATCCTCCTCCTCAGCAGTCAATTCCAAATGCTATATCAGTGCCTCAAGGGTCACCTCATCCATCCCAACAATCCAATCAAAACAATCAAGGGGGTAACAAACGTAAATTCACTCCATTAGGAGGACCCTTAAGTGTCGTGTTTAATAGGCTTCTTCAAGCTAATTACTCAATTACATATCTTATGACCAATCCACTCGATGAATCCAAGCCTAAATTGACCTGGTTTAAAGAAAATGAGTATTGTGAGTTCCACAAGATTAAAGGGAATACATTGAATAAGTGTTAAGGTCTGAAAATGTACATCCAGGATCTTATAGATCAAGGTGACATACACATGGATGCCAACACAACACCCTCATCCAATGCTCAATTACAAATATATCAGAATGCTTTCCCTAAGCATAACCAGGGTCCTAGCACGTCAAACTCAAACCCATGGCCTAGCAATAATAATTATCAGAATAACAACACCAACAACATCAATTACAAAAATGTGCCATTTAATTATCAAGGCATCGTCATGCACATCGAACAAGTGGAACCACGTGTATCTATGATACGCGTGAAAGGTAAAGACCCATAATGTGTTGTTACGACCCAATGAACCTATATCACAGTCCCTGGAGCCTCCACATCCACCCAACCACCGCCTATGATTTATCAATACAACATTCTTGACCATCTAGGAAAGACCTCAGCATAGATATCCATCTTGGATTTTCTCAAGTCTTCTTTGATACACCAAGAAATCCTAAATAAGGCCTTATAGGAAACCCAAGTTCCTAATGACATAGACCCTACGCAATTTCAAGCATTGGTAGGACACCTCTCAACAACCTATCAATTAGGTTTCAGCCAAAACAACATGTCCTGCATTGACTACAACCATAACCGTCCTCTCCATCTAAAGGTCCTTGTAAACCGTCATAAAGTAAAAAAGGTCTTAGTAGATAATGGTTCTGCCCTTAACCTTTGTACATTGAAATTCATAAAATAGGTGGGATACACCCATGTTGACTTAAATAATCAAGTCATCACAATCAAGGCATATGATAATGCAGAGCGTGATTCCAAAGGAACAATATGCCTTCTAGTCTAGGTTGGGCCAGTTATGCAATACACTAAATGTCATGTCCTTGATTTGGAATTACCCTATAACCTCCTCCTCTTCCATCCATGGATCCACGTCATGCAAGTCATTCCATCCACATACCACCAATGTCTAAAATTCCCATTCAATGGGGTAGAAGTTACCATACATGCGAATCCTCAACCATTCAAATATTACTATGCATTAGAAGCTTCCTTTCCCCATTCTCATTACTACCCTGGAGTAGAAATGGGACCACCATAGACACCATCCTCCCATTCATCCACTAACGCATCAACCACCACTTCATCCACTCCTTCATCCTCATCTGATTCCACCCTTACCAAGGTCCGGATCATTGATAAGGGATGTGGTGAATACGAAATGTGCATAGCTTTGAACATGGCAACCATTCCACCCTCATCACACACATACAACCAACCATCTTAGTCAACACCGAAGGAAGAAGAAAAGAAGATCACCTTGAGCTCCAAAAATGTGGGACCCACCACTCTCCGCTCTCCTGGATTAAGGCAAGACACACCAAAAGATGACATCAGCCAGTGGGTATATTGTGAGGACCCTAAACCCTCTCCCCCCTTGAAATAATATTTCTAAGAGGTCTATGCTTGACCTTCTAAGTTTGCAGAAAAACATAATTATCGGGGGGAGGAGGGGGTAGGCCTTGGTGTAGAAGAACAAGGATGATGACAACCGATAGACACCTCTGTGTGACCAAGAAACTTGGGGTTGGGCTATGATACCAAGCAAAAGGGTCCTATGGCATCATCTAGTGCCTCTAACAATGTCAATGAGAGCAACAGTCACCTTGAAGACATACCAGAAGAGGAATCCATCAAACACGCGTATGATGATGTAGATCACACTGACCTTTCTTCCATGTTCGAATTCCTATCTGTTTGCACCATTAGCCTATCCCTTCAACATCCTAAACTCATAGACTAGGACTTACATGGTAGCGCACCTATCAATACCTTTCCTTCAATGGATTAGTATGTACATCTTATGGAATTGGGGGAAGATGAATGCCCTAACCGCAAAAGTAAAAAGAAGCAAAATAAAAAATGGTCACCTAGCGAGAACCTCCCCGAGGAGCTTATTGACTCGGAAAAAGTAAAAACAAAGGGTGTATCTAATAGAGAAAACCTCGATGAGGCACTAGAAGATCATAATGTTCATCTTCCCCTTGTAGGAACTTAGCTCTCTGAACGATCATCCATCCTAATCAAAGAAACGCAAGAAATAAATTTGGGAACCGACGAGGATACCAAAATCACATATGTAGCCAAAGCACTATCAGAGGAAGAATATTCTACCATCACTAAGCTTCTCAAAGAAGGCATTATCAATTTCACATGGACATATTCAGACATGCCAGGCCTTGATCATGCTTTAGTAGTACATCATTTGGATGTGCGTCCTGATGCCAAACCTATCAAGAAAAAAACTCTAGAAAATGCACCCCCAAGTAGCTCTACTAGTTAAGAAAGAGTTAGAGAAGCTATTAAATGTTGGATTCATAAGACCCATTGACTATTCAGAATGGATTTCCAACATAGTACCAGTTTCCAAGCCAAATGACACTATCAGGGTTTGCACAGATTTTCAGGACCTCAACAAAGCCTATCCCAAAGATGATTTTCCTTTACCAAGCATCAACATGTTGGTTGACCTCATTGCAGGACATGAGATGCTTTCCCTCATGGATGGATTCTCAAAATAAAATAAAATCAAAATTGTGCCTAAAGACCAACATAAAATAGCCTTCACTACACCATAAGGCACATTCTGCTATAATGTCATGCCCTTCGGTCTTAAGAATGCGAGGACAACATAACAGTGAGCCATGACCGTAATCTTCCATGACCTCATTCATATAATAATGGAAGATTATGTTGACAATTTGTTAGGGAAATCAAGAACAAGGGAAGAGCATCCTATGTTACTCAAGATCTTTGAGCATCTACAATAGTATAAGTTGAGGCTAAATATGAAGACATGCGTCTTTGGTGTCACATTAGGCAAACTAATGGGTTTCATTGTCTCCCAAAGAGGCATAGAAGGCGATCTAGCAAAAGTCAAGAAATTTATGGATATGCCTCCACCACACAATCTCAAATAGTTAAGGAGCCTTCAGGGTAATTTTCAATCCATTCAGTGGTTCATTGCTTAATTAGCTGACAAGTGCTAGTCATTCACTCATCTCCTGAAGAAGGATACTGCCTTTAAGTGGAATCAACAGTGTGAACTCGGCTTTGACAAGATCAAAGAGTATTTGGCTCACCCGCTGATTCGTATGCCACCAATTCTGGGTAAGCCACTCCTGCGGTATATTTCTACTACTTCAGTAGCACTAGGGGAATTGCTAGCACAACATGATGAGTCATCAAAGGAAAGAGTGATCTACTACATCAACCAGACCCTAGTGGGTTATGAGCTTAATTATTCTCCTATGGAAAAAGCTTGTCTAGCCGCGGTCTTCAGTTTTCAAAAACTTCGACATTATATGCTTAGTCACCCAATGAAGCTCATCTCCAAGGTCGATCCACTCAAATATTTGTTATCTAGAACAACTCTGACTAGTCACATGGCTAAGTGGGTCATGATGTTAAGTGAATTCGATATAGAATATGTGGATCGAAAACCTATTAAAGGACAAGTGATAGCAGATTAACTGGGAGATGCTCCCCTCGTAGATGCCTATCCTTTGACAATAAAATTTCTTGATGAAGGGATCTTTGCAGTAACAAAAGCGACCACGTGGACACTTTATTTTGACTGATCATACACACACAATGGATTTAGGGCAAGAATCTTTCTCGTCACCCCCACAAGGGGATTATATACCGAAGTCATTTAGGTTGGCCTTTCTGTGCACAAACAACATAGTTGAATATGAAGCTCTTCTTATTGGCCTCATAATCACAATCAAATGACATATCACTCACCTAAGGGTCTTTGGTGATTCCCAATTAATCATCACATAGGTCAACGATGAGTTTCTAAAAAAAGATGATATGTTATTTCCTTATAAATGCATGGTTGATGACTTCAAAAAGTATTTCACCTCCATCCAATTTGACCAGATTCTGTAGACACGTAAAATATACTGATTGACATTGCACATCTGATCCCGACCACTAACACCGTTTCATCTTAAATCATCCCTCGGTCTAACCATTTAATCAAATACCTTTATTTGATTAAATTCATCATTGTCCCTCTCTTAATTAAATAAATCATTTATCTAATTAAGCCATCCTTTCTTGTTAATTAAATCAATCAGTCTGATCTAATTATCCCTATTTAATTAAATAATCAATTTTATTTGATTAAATATTTAAATTCAATCCATTAAATTAAATAAATTAAAACCTTATTTAGTTTAATCTAACATCATCTCCTTGGTTAAATACAACAAAAATCTTTATTTAATTAATCTTGAAACCATAATTTTCTCATGTTTGATTTAAATCAATCCATAAATCTAAATCAATATGTCACATCATTTTGATCTCTCATTAAATTAATTAACCTTGATTAATTTAATCTCTTCTCATGTCCCATCCTCTAGCTTTTTGCACTTGCAGACATGAAAATAGATTTAATTCCATTTATTAAATCTCTATTTTCTCTCAAAAGCAGCAATAAAGGAATATTCTCAAATTTGAATTAAAATTCATGGACTTTGTCCTTCCAACAAGGCATTTACCCAATGAAGTCTTTTCCTTGAGCCAAGTGGGTACTCAATGCATGCTCTTTCCTCTTAGCATGTCATTTCAATAAATTTCAATTTCAACATATGTATTTATCGGTTATTACTCCTTCAAAATTTGTATTAATTTCTCCATCCATTCAATATGTTGATGTGCACCTTTGTCATTGTGGATCTTTTATCTACATTTCTCCATTTTGGATACTCTTCAAATTTGAAATTGCAAAATAAGAGGCTTTATCTCATTTGATCATCCACAACTTGAGTAAACCATGGAGAATAAATTCAGAATTATCTTGCTGAGTTTTATAGCTAGGTTATGCAGATTTTGTCTGGCACCACTGGCCTCGTTAAAGGATCACACTTATCAACGAGGTCTTATTCCGTGAGTGTGTAACAAGAAATGGTCAGTATGGCTATTTAGTTCCTTTAATTGGATACATGTGCGCTTAGTGACAAGACATAGGAGGTGTGGAGTTCCTTGGAGCAATCCTTAACTTAGTGACATCCCAAAATGAGAGTGTGACAGAATCATGTCACTGCAGCCTGCTGATATCGGCACTCACCTTCACGACAAGAGTCTCACCTCCCAATTTGAGCACACAATCACCACAAGTCTTCACCATCCATGAACATCCTAGCTATACCCGCTCTGTGAGGGTGATACAATTTATCGCCAGGGCATGATGGAACCCTCCTCCTGTGTCCGGAATCTAGACCGGCCCATGACCTGCAGACAATAAAAGAGTATAACGTATTCAAATAGCTAAATAATTCTTTGAGCGGTGGCGCAATTATTGGCCCACATTGTAGTTACGATTCTTGTGAGTTCATTAAGAAGTGCCTACCCTATCAACAACACACGGATTTGATACATGCTCTTGCACAGGATCTGCAACCTCTTATATCATCGTGGTCTCAGTGGTGTTTTGACTTAATTGACAATATATATCCCCCATCCTCCAATGGCCATACCTTCATCATCACTGCAATTGAGTACTTCACCAAGTGGGTGGAAGCAATGCCACTTTCACAAATCACAGGTACTCAGATTTCCAAATTTATTCCTTTCCATATTCTTTGTAGATATGGAATCTCATCCACCATCATTTCTGATAACGGTAATCCATTCAAGAACCAAGCCATGAAACACCTTTGTGACACCTTCCATATCCAAAATTGTTGGTTTATTCCTTATTACCCCTAGGGTAATGGTCAAGCGAAAGCCACCAACAAAAACCTAATCAGGATCCTTAAAAAGGTGGTCAACAATACTGGTCAAGATTGGCACCTTCACATCCATCCCACCCTCTGGGCATACCGCACTTCCATCTGCACCCCTACTAGTGCCACCCCATATTCTCTTGTCTATGGTGTTGAGGCCATCTTTTCGATTGAGATAGAAATCCCATCACTGAGAATTTCCTTGAAGAATCTTATCAGTGATGAGGGTGCTTAGGTCACAAGACTCAGCTAGCTAGAACTCCTAGATGAAAGATAGATCAAAGCGTATGACCATCTTTAGGCATATCAGAATTGTTTGAAAAGAAGTTACAACAAGAAGGTCCATCCTTTCCAGTTCAACATTGGTGATTTAGTCCTCAAGGAGAATCAGTGCACTCAACAAGATCAAGATAAGAAGGGAAAATTTGAAGCAAATTGGCTTGAAAATATGGATCAAGAGCATACAGACTTGCTACACTTGAAGGTGAGCCCCTAGAGGAGCCTATTAATATAACACACTTGAAAAGGTTCTACACTTAAGTTAGCTGGGGTATCCTATCCTGCAAAAATCCAAAAAAATCCAAAAAAATACAAAAAAATACAAAAAAATCCAAAAATAGTAAAGAAAAATAATTCGTCCTATGGTGAAAACCACCCTTGGTAGCACCTTGGATAAGTGCATTTGGTGAAAACCTGATCACAAGCGCCATCTGTACAAGGCTTAATCATTATCTACCTTGTGTCCTAGTTACTTTATGCTTCCATCCATCCTAATCTCATATCTTATCATCTTACTAATCCTGTTTGTTCGTCTGCATCCATTACCTAATCGCTTGATATATTTTGGTTGAGCATTGGACGAGCTTCATCCACTATCTATTATCTTGATATTTTATCCTAATTTGAGCTTGTGTCGTCAGTCTTATCATTTTTTTGGTCCTTTTCTTTCATCTAGGTTCCTTCATCATGACGATCTTCATTTAGATCCCATCTTGTCACATCGGTCATTCATCCTTGTCAAACTGTGTTTCCCCTACGCTTTCACGTAGGAAAGGCTGATCATTCAATCTTCCCCCAAGGCATTTTGTCCATTTAGTTTTGGTCATCCATCATCTATCTCCATTGTCCCCTTTACACTCTTATCCCTAGTTTGTCATTAGTCCTTTTCGAACTATGTTTCCCTTGCGCTTAACGTAGGCAAGGTCAATCATTTGATCCACCCCCGAGGCTTTGCTTTTTCTTTGTTTTTCTTTGCTTTGTCGTTGTCCTCCATCGCTCATCTGCATTTTCCTTTTTTCACTTTTATCCATGGTATTTTCTTGAACTACGAGGGCTCTATGCTTTCACATAGGCAAGGCTAATCTTTGATCAGCGATTGAGCCACTAGGTCTTTAGGGTGTGTTAGTCTTGTGCCTTGTGTTTCACGTCGTCAAGTATGCCCTTATCTAGTTGGTTCTTCACAAATGAGATCCACTCATATCATGAGATTCAATCAGTTTTGGAGTCTCCTGCATCATAATCGAGCTTTTAGTTTAGTATCCATCTTTGGTCTCAAAGTGATGCATGCTTCTTAAAAAACCTCATCAACCCCATCCATCCTCTCGATCCTATGGAAAAGGACGTTTTGAAATTGATTATGATCTTTTGATACTTTTGGATTTTGTTTATCATTTCAGCTCCCTATCATCACTTTTCAAGGCCACCATGATCTATCATATTATGGTGTGTTTTGATTAGTTAACATAGGGGCATATCTTGATCTCTTAGATTTGTTGCTATCTTCTTGGTTGACCCTCGTAGTACCCACCAAGATCCCTGAGGTCTTGTGTTATGCTGGGGCATCCTTTTGTGCTTGTGGTTATCCAAATCCTTGGCCTGACCAAGGTCTTCGTGACTTTGGGGTGTTGGGATGGCCTTCTTGTCTGTTGTGTTTGTTTCATGCATTAGACACTAATTCACCTTGGTTTACATACCCTGACACCTGGTGTCTCATGCTATAGCAAAAACCAATGCTCTAAAAATGAAAAATTTCTTTAGGATTGTATTTCCTATTCAATATCTATTGCATTACATCCATACCTAACCTATGACCTATGATTTTGGTTGTGAAAACATTCACCTTCCATCTTCTCTTCTTCTCAGGATACCTATGGTTCTTGACAGGTGTAGTTTCACACCCATCTTCCCTTAATCTTGTAATGATTACAGGGAAGTACTTTCCATTAAACCAACAATATGCCTATCATCATCCCTCATTACTATGAAAGTCCTTATTTACACTTATGTTCATTTTGCATTTCATTCCACGTTAGGCCATCTCATTAACATATCACACACTTTTATTTTGTATAAGCTAAAGCAAGCATGATCGCAAATAAAATCAACCTACCACCTACGTACACATTGCATTTCATTTATTTAGTAGTGTTTGTAAGGAATTTAATTGCATCTCATGTCACGTTATAGGTTCATTGCATTCTATCCCATGTGCATTGTCATCTCATATTTATTTTACATTGTTTAGATTAATCATATTTGGTTATTCTAAGCATCTTAAATTCATTAATTTCCATAATAGTCCATATCATTAACACATTACATACATCGCCACCTACATCACACATCGTTACATCCATATCCATATCATATAAATTCATAAACATTATCCATCATACATATCATCCATATAAGAATAAACATACATCATCACAAGCATATACATACATCACATCATGATGATCATCCATAATAAAATTATGAACCTAAACATATGCATAAATAAATCACCCATCACATACACATAACATAGTGTCAATGAGGGTTGTCACATATCATATAAAAATAAAAATACAATTTCCACCACATGATCCATAATAATTTCCATCATATACATCGACAATCATCGAATAAAATACAAGTACAAGGCTTTGAATCACATCTGATCTTTGTTGCTCTGTACTATACACCCATCCTGCACCTGTCAAAAACTGGTAGCCAGTCACCTGTCCTCTATCTTCTCTATTGTGAGCTGCCCACATCTAACTTCTGGGGTGAGTCTGGCACTCCTCCTCTACATGGAGGAGTCTCTCTATAGCTACTCTATCCGTGGGTATGTGTCCTTGTTGACTGGGATGGGGCTGACATCTATGGCCTTGCTCAAACTTAGGTAGGTACCCACTACGTCTAATTTGGCATTGTTGTAAATTAGGTTGCCATATAGTAGCTGGAATCCCATATGTACTCATCCCACTCTATAGCCTGATATCTGGTTGAATCCCGCTCCACCATATACCTGTCCTGAAATCCATATATGGATTTCCTCTCCTACGCCCATGCATCCTATGCCAACTGTAGCTGGCCAATCTTTGCTCCCATCCAAGACACCTGCTCTATCGTCGTGTCCCTCTCATCCCACATGGCCTACACCTGTGCCTGTAAACTTTGTACCTCTGCCGTCGTCTCACCACCCTCACCCTGCACTGCTTGTGCCTGTGCCTGCACCACATCTCTCTCTCTCTCTCCACAACCTGTATCCACACCACTGCCACATCCCTCTCACCCTGCAAGGTCTGCACCTATGTCTATGCTACATCCATTTCTATTTGCAAGGTTTGTACCTGGGCCCTCATAGCCTCCACTCTCCCCTACATCAATCCAATCTCTCCAACTATCTAGTCTTCCACCTCAACCCTGTCACAAAGCTCATCTCACTCTCATCTCAGCTCAGTCCTCTATTTCAGTAGCCCCTCCACCTGTCTCCTCAAATCATCTAGGTCCTTCTTTTCCTTCGACAAGGTCTCCACTGATACCTAGCCAGTCACTCCTCCGAGCTCTTGTTGTCCCCTCACTTGCAATATAACCACCTCTTCCTTTAGCTTGTCTCACTCCCATCTCACTGCCACCCCCATGTCATGCTCTCTGGAAAACACTCCCTCTAACCAACTCACCTCTGCTCATAGTTGACTCACCTCAACCTGGAGACTATCCCTCTCCACCCATACCTCCTCCTCATGCCACGACACCACATCGGCCAGGTCTTTAAAATCCTTCTCACCCTCTACTCGCACTCTGGCCACCTCTTCTCACAACATGCTCACATCGGCCTCCAATCTGCACCATGCAGCCTCAACATCTCTCAGTCTCTACTCGTCAATCTGTAGTCTCACCATGACCCCTCTCAACAGAACAGCCAAATCCTCTGCTATGGATGGTACCATGGTCAATGGGGCAATATCATGAACGTCTATATCCATTGCCTCCACCTCTACCTTATCTCTCTCATCCATCACCTCTCCCTCTACCTCATCTCTCTCCTCCTCTGCCTTGACCTCCTCCTGGGCTCTCCTCCATTGTCTCCCCCTCCTCACCCTCCTCTGCTGGCCTCCTACCTCAGCCACCTCCTATCCTCTCCCCTGTTGACCTATTGCCCCAGCCTCCTCTGACCCTCTCCTCTGATGTCCTCCCCTCCTCCCTCTCCTCTATCCTGCTAGTCTCAGCTCATCCTCTAGCCCAAAACCCAGTGCCTCTATAATTGGCTCCACTGGTGTAATCCGTGTAGGTCGGTGACGAACATACCACACAGAGAATCTAACTATCACTCCTACCTCTACTCTCCATCTACTCCTACCTAGGTAAGGTACCTATTGTAGCGTCTCCCAATGATCCCTCGCAAACTCAGTTTTAATTTTCTCCCAACATGGTCGCTATCACTATATCTGTTAGAATCTCTCTGGTTCACAAGGAATGTCCTGTGGAAGCCCAAATTGTCTCGTCACCCGATCTAGCCTATGTGCCTCTGCTATATGCGGCTCTCTCTCAACTATGTAGCATCTGACGCAGAAATATCCTCTGTGTCTCTCCTCATCTCTCCTCCATTCGAAGAACTGCCATGTCATGTACGACCTCCACACTATATGCTCCTCCTATAGATCATCCAACGTCCTCCTCCATCCATCCAGATCCCCAAAGCCCTGATAATGCCACACCCATCCATACTATGCCCCATACTAGTATGCCACTGGTAGCATCACATCTTGCAATCCTGTTGTCACCACTCTTGGCCTGGCCACACTAATGTGCTCTCAGGCCCATACCTATAGCAACATCACCTATGTAACATTGAACACTCCTCGATAGCACACAACATGCATATCTCTATACAGTTGAGCCAACACGCATCAACCCCATGCGAACTCCCCCTCTCTCCCCTCTACAATATGTCGAATCACCTCCATGTAGCTGAAACTATAAAAATGCCCACTCTTTTTTGGTATCAACAGTCCACTAATCAATCCGCACAAGTATAGTGGTAGTGATGGTACCCCCAACCCCAAGCATCTATCCACATCCAACCCCTTCCTCTGCATAGGAAGGTCCTCTCATCCAAACAAGACCCATAGGGTCTGATCCAACACCTCACCCTCTGATCTCGTCATGCTCACCAGGTGGCCTGCTATAGGTAGCCTCAATATTCACCACACGTCCTCCAGAGTCACAGTCACCTCTCCTGTCAGGAGATGGGAAGTCAAGGTCTCAAAGCTCCATTGCTCTATAAGGGCTTTCAACATCGCCTGATGAGCTCTAATAGTCGAGTATCTCAACATCTGCAACAAGTCTGCTCATGAAAAAGCCTCATGGTCTGCTCCATTCATGGCTGCTATGGTCACCTCCAACACCTCCGATCGCCTCTCGCGTGTCCACAAACTCTCAAACAACTACATCCATAACACAACATGTCAACCATCTCATCCTTTTCTTCATCTTTCCCTCTTTTACATTTCCTAGCCCCGGGTTTTCTTCTCACTAATTTTTCCCCCCTTTTGACAAACTTCCCCAATTTGTCTTATTTTTCATCTTCCTTTCCCATTTTTTGGGCATGCTTGCCCTTTTCTCCCTTTTTCCCACTCCTTCAGTGAGCCCACCCTCGGGATGGGTGAACCCACCTATCCATGGGTGAGCCCATTTGGATGGGTGTTCTCACCTGGTTGGGTGATCCCACTTGGTGGATGGATGAACCTATCCATGGGTGAGCCCACCTAGAAGGCGGGCAAGCCAACCTGCCGAACAGGCGAGCCTGCTCGGAAGGCGAGTGAGCTCGCCTGCTGGATGGGAGAGCCTTCCCAAAAGGTGGGCAAACCTGCCCCCAGATGGGCGGCAACGCCTTGGGGTGGAATCACCCCTATCCCGGGTGAGGTCGCCCTTCCTCCGGGCAAGGTCGCCCTTCTCTAGGGCGAGATCGCCCCTATCATGGGCGTGGTGGCCCCTTCCCCTCTAACTCGCTTTTTGGGCAGATTTTCCCAATCCCTGGGCAAGTCCGCCCTTTACTCATCCCCCTTGCCCTTTTTGGGCACCTCTTTTTTACTTTTCTGGGTGAATTTAGCCACTAATTGGGAAAATCTCCTCCCTTTCCCACCACCTCTAACAAGTGATTTTGCCTACCCAATGGGAGAAATTGCAATTTCGCCCCCAACCCATTTTCCTAAACTACCTCAATCCCAAAACCCATGTTTTTAAAATGCGTTAAAATTTAAAACTATACCAGAAAATGCTTAAAATCACAAAGAGGGTTTTGAACCTAACTCGGCGTGGAACCGCGCGCTTGTGGAAGAACCACCGTACTTCCTCCCCCCAATGAATGATGTCATCATTGTAGTCCTCCTGTATCTTCGTCTCCTTCTCCTCTTCTCTCTCTATCACTCAACTACCAGATGTGCAAATGAGGAATAGTAATTTCTAAAATTACTATATATAACATTTGACTCCTTTTTTAACTTTTTTAAGTCAAAGGTATTTTTCCCCTTTATTTTAACCTCTTTTTAATTCAACTAATCCTCTAACTTCTCGGGGCTTCCATTTGCACATCGTGTGTCCGTTCGACTCCATTCAAAAGCCAATCTTCATGATTTTTCATGCTCTATCCAGCTGTACCCTTCATTTCACCATATCGAGAAATCTCCCAGGGCCCCTTTTTCTTCCCCAACCACCCTCTTGAGGGGCATACCCTACCATTTTCCTCTAATCCTCTGTCCTGGTCATTTTCTTGCGAGACCGGGGCATCTCCTTGCATTTTCCACCATTCGGGCAGCTCATGCAACTTCCCCCATGTTGGGGCATCATTTTCTAGTCGCTTCCTCTATAGAGTCATTTGCATTTTATTTTTCTTCGAAACACTATTATTCTAACAATATTTCGAAGAGGGAAAAAATGTAGACATCCAAATTTGACCACTGGTCAAATCTATCTCTCTTATTCGTCTATTTCATTGATATTAATTAAATGACTTATTTAATTAATAATTTCCCCTTTACCTAAGGTTCCTAAAGTATTTAATTTAATAATTAAATATTTCACCTTTTATCCTTTCCTCTCTAAATTAAATAAATATATTAATTTATTTAATTTAGTCATTTAGCCTTTTTGAATTTAAATCAATTTTAAATTCTCTTTTTTCTCTCTCCTTGTCACATCTTCCATAAACTTCTAATCTAGATTAGTCTAATTAATCCATTATTAGGATGTGCACACCTTTAATCAGGATTAATGTCACATCCTCCATATTTGGCCACTTGTCTCTAATCCTTCATTAGTCTTCTTAATCATTTGTTTGCACAACCTTAATCTAATCCTCATGCCATTTTTGGCATGTCCTCCAAGTCAACCTATCATAAGTACTTTCTTCATTTAGCCTTGACCTCTTCCCCATGTGAATTAAAAATTCATATTTATTCATTAAATGTTTTTCTCTTCCCCATGCAAGTTGTTGGGAAATTCTAAATTCCCTCATAGGTCACATCACTCACATGGGACAAGGACCTCCTTTATGAGGACCTTGTCTTATCCCCCAAGGTACTCCTAATCATGTGAATTTAAAATTCACATTTATTCTCCCAACCACTTCTCCCTTCCAATCATGTGAATTTAAAATTCATATTTATTCCCCCAACAACTTCTCTCTCCCCCATGTTGATTAGTGAGGACTTCCTAAAATTCCTCACTTGTCACCATCCTTCCCACATGGGGAGAAGAACTTCCTTTTTGAGGAAATCTTGCCCTAATCCCAAGCTACTTGCAAGTACCTCCACCTCACATGTCCTCTCTCCACATCACCTATCCTTTTGACACCTCCTTTTCCATATGGCAAGATGTGAGGGCTTGTGAGTCCTCAACTCACCACAACCCTTCATCTTTCCCATGTTGGAAAAATTCTGGCCATTGAATTCTCTAGAGACTCTTCTCTTAAAATGGAAGATTTTCTCTAATTTTCTCATAACATGCATTCAAAATTCAAGCTTTAGAACTCTCAAGCTCAAGCACTTGCATTCAACCTCCATTGTTGCATTCATCTATCAAAATACCCACATCTTTCATTGCATTCATCATCAAATCTAGATCACTTTGCATATCATTTCATCATATTTTCCATCAAGGAGCATACAACTCATCAACAATCAAAGGGCCAACCAAAAGGATCACTTGGATAAGGTATATCTCTTGCTTTAACCTTTATTTTGTTCAAGTCAACTTAGGCTAATCTTGAGGTGGTGTTGTGTTATTTCTCCTTTGCATTTCTTTGGTTTTGCATCTTTTAGGTTAGTAAATCATGTTGCACACAAGTAAAACCAAAAGTGAAGGAGGTGTTGCAAGGTGTCTGCCCTTGGTCTCCTTGTGTTGTGCAACATAGTGCTCGGGTTTGTGACATGGATTAGCCACCTCTCATGAATTAATTAACTCTGACAGTTGTATTAGGCATTAATAGGTTGATATTTTGGTGTAACAACAATAATTTATGCAACAATTGGTATTAGAGCCAGGTTCATAGGTTCAAACCCCTCACTTGCATTGGGGGGATTGTTGCAAGGTGTGCGCCCTTGGTCCCCTTATGTTGTGCAACACAACACTCATGTTCATGACATAGCTTAACCACCTCTCGTAGATTCATTAACTCTCGCAATTGTATCAGGCATTAATAAGTCTATCTTTTAGTGCAACGACAATCATCTGTGCAATGAGAGGTACTACCCACCTCAATAATTGGTCCTCAATTTCCCAAGGTGAATATAGGATTCCCGGTATTCTTCCTAGGTTTGATACCCCTAGCACTTGGGAGACTATCCAACCTTAGGAATTTTGGACTTACAACTTATATCACCAAAAAAATAGTGGTATTGTTGAGGATGGATTTAATCATTGCTAATTTATAGGAAATTGGAGATATTTTCAAAACCCTAGTAACTAAAATTTTGTAGCTATGTATTATATTTGGATAAGCTTGTTTAGATAGCAACTTACAACCAACAAAATGGTGTTGTTGAGGATGACATTTTGCTGGAATAAATTTGTGGGATACCAACTCAAGAAGATATTAATGGGTTGAGATTAATTTGAAGATTCTACTATTGAGAAGGCCTATAAAATTTTAGCCTTGGTGGTTCTGCTTGCTCCATGGATTTCCTCGTTTTATGAAGTGGTGACTCTATAATCTTAAATCAAAGTTTTTTTTTTTGACCTATGTTTGTTGGTCATGCTACAAGTCCTACTCTATTTTAGTGCAATAGTTGATCAAGGTACACAAAGGTGTTATTTCTTCCTCTCTTAGGCATTATTTTGTTATGAAAAGGTATATCTTCATGGAAAGAGTGTAGTCTTATTCTAAAATGAATAAATTTTTGTAATCATGATTAATTCTAATTACTTTGATGATACCTAATCTAAATGCACAAATGGTTGTGCAATTAAAATTTAAACTATTAAGCCTATTATGTATTCCTTTGACCCCTCTACTTAGGATCTTGTGTTAGATGCACAAGACAACTGAGAAGGGGTGAAATAGTTGTACATTTAAACATTCAATCCCTTGTTATCATTCAAACCCTTATCATACATTAGAAGAATGTAAACATATGAAATAGTAATGAAAACACATCCAAACACATAAGAATGTCAGATTTACGTGGAAAATCCAAGAAGGGAAAAAGCATGGTGAGGATTAACTCACATATATATGAATTGCAACATCAAATACAAGTAGGCTCAGTGCCAAGGTCTCACTACCCAAAAAAAGAAGAAAGGTTCACTACCAAAAGGACTCACTATTCAGAAGAAAGAAGAATAGAAGAAGACTATTACAAAGAGACTCACTATCTCAAGACAACAAGAAAAATCCACCACTACAACTTTATGCCATCTGCAACCTTTGGCTCATTTCCTCCAACAACTTCAAGCACATTGAAATGTAGACACCTTTTTTCTCACTGCATCTGGAAGTCATAAGAATTTAAGCTCACACTCAGATAACTACTCTTGATCGCATTCACATCTCTTGAATCACACACACTTTTTTCAACATCTCCAACAACTCACCTTACATTTATACCATTTACGACCTAAACAATCTCAATTAGGTCAACCTTAATGAAATGTATGCACCTCAAACGTGCAACATCAAAATAGGTTGACACCAAACACTTTTGTGGTGAAAATAAGTGAAGGAAGGTCTTGCCAAGGGTTAACAAGGACCCAAATCTACATCATCATGCTACTCAACACATTCACAATCCATAGAGAACCTCCGCAACTAGCACTAGCATGCCAGGTCGACCGAACCTGTACTAACACTAACAAGCAACCACATACATGCCTTTCCATGTTTGAAAAACATCTCACAAACCACACAAAACAACTCCACAACATCCAATAATATTTCACATCATCAAAATATTCAACACCATTGACATAATCACCTAAAACTAAAGAACACTTTCATTTTGTGCAACCAGACACACTGGCATAGACATACAACTCACTAACCAACCTTGCAAAACAACTCAACACCTAAAACCTCAAGGGAAAGTAGATACAAACAAGATAAGGATGTTCCCAAATTTGTAAGACAAGAAAACTTAATGCAGAGAAATGTGAAGCAATCTCAGTTCTCCCAAACAACCTTCTTCATAGATAAAAACTCTATCAAACACATTTTCCATTGCCACACAATCCAAAACTTGAAACTTTGGATATAACACCTCTAAACACCTTTGATCATCACATACAAAACACAAAAGAAAATATTCAACCATGAAGAAATGCGGAGCACAACACTTAACACACCTCTATCACACTACACACTCTTTTATTCAAATTTTCTCAAAATCACTTGGAAACCAAGTGAACCAACTGCATCAACAACACTACAAACACCTCTTTAACACATCTACAACATCTAAAACACATATCATCATGAATACACTAGAGGTTGACATCAAACCATGATATAGATGACAACATAGTGCAATAGCAACAACAACACTGTCCATGACATCAAACCACAACATATTCACACTACCAAAAATATTTCAGCGTAACACCAATAATATTCCAACATTGTGTTGATACTAATGAAAACACCAACTTCCAACAATATCCTCAACTATACAAAAAAAAATCAACACTATGTTGACATCAATGACAACACCAACAAACTTCTAACAATCTCCTCCTTTATCATTGATGGCAACACCAACTCTCTGAAAAACTATCAACAACAAAAGCAACCAACAACAAGCAACACTCCCCTAATTGAGGCATCTCTTACTCTTCACACACTCTCTCCCCATATGTTTTCCAAACCATATTCTCTTTTGCACAATGATTTTTCAACCATTCTAACTCTCTCCCTCTTTGACATCAATAGAAAAGGGCCATAAACTCATCCAACTCTCTTTCCTGCACACTTCACATTTTTCACTACTCTTTGTCTCTTTTGCATTGAAATATTTTTCTCTCCCCCTTTGACAACCCTCAAATGGAAACACTTGCACCTTTCACACATCATCTGCATATAATTTTTATTTTTTTTTCTTCCCCTTTGACATATGCATACACCACTTTAGATAACACTTGCAACACCAATAAGCAATTACTCTCTCTATCCACTGTACTTACTTTTCTACACACTCCCCCTTACGGGCACAAAATATGCTCTATTTGACTACACCAACCAACAATAACACTACCTACTTCCCCTAAGAGGTAGCCTTAAACATCAATGTAGGACTAAGAATGTATCTTGAAATGCTTCCTAGATAGATGCACTAACTTATGCATCTATTTGAAAGGAGGGGCAATAAACCCTAACTTCTGTAGGAGATACTCAAAAGTATCTTTTGGAAGAGACTTTATAAAGATGTCTACAACTTGATATTTTGTAGGTATATGCACTAGCTTTACCTCATTCTCTACAACCTTCTCTCTTAGAAAGTGATATCAGATAGAGATATGTTTTATTCTTGAATGCATTACCAGGTTCTTTGAGATATTTATAGCACTTATATTATCACATAGAATATAATAGGTTCATCATATGATACTAGATGATATAATTAAATGTCTTCTTCATCCACAACACCCATGTACAACATGATGCTACTGTAATATACTCTACTTCTACAATAGATGATGAAATTGAATCCTACTTCTTGCTCAACCATGAAACCAATTTGATTCCAAGAAAGAAAGCACCATCACTTGTACTTCTTCTATCATCTATACAACCATCCCAATCTACATCTGCATATGCACTCAAGGAGAAATCAGTATCCCAAGGATACCATAAACCATAATATGAAGTGCCCTTCAAGTATCTAAATACCCTCTTTGTTGTTGCAACATGAGATTCTCTGGGATCTTGTTGAAATCTTGCCACAAGACAAACTAAATACATGATATCTAGTCTAGTAGTAGTTAGGTATAACAGTCCACCAATCATTGATCTATACTTGCTCTAATATGTCTTAGGAGATTCACCATTCTTACTCAACTTGCAACCAATAACCAAACTCTTTCTGCATTATTATTTCCCCCAAAGATAATGTCATGAACATAAACCACCACAATCAAGATTTTTTCTCCTTCAACTTTGAAGTATAGATTTCTATCTGCAGTACCTTTTCTGAATCCTTGCTGCAACAATTATCTATCCAATCTTGCATACCAAGCTCTAAGAGCTTGTTTGAGTCCACACAACACTTTATTCAATCTAAAAACCATATCAACATCTTATAATAACTAAAAACCTTTCAATTTTTTAATGTACACATCTTCTTCCAACTCACCATTCAAGAATACAAACTTCACATCCATTTGATATGCTTTGAAATTTTTATGTGTTGCAAAAGCTAGAAACATCCTAATAGCTTCCATTCTTTCCACCAAAGAAAATTTCTCCTTAAAATCTATTCCTTCCACTTGTAATTAGCCCTTACACACAAGTCTCAACTTGTTTCTAACAAATTTTCCATCCTCATTCAATTTGTTCTTGAAAACCCACTTAGTTCATATCACATTCTTATTTGTAGGTATTGGGACTAGTTTCCAAGTTAGATTCTTCTCAATTTGCTCCAACTCTTCTTTCATAGATTTAATCCAATTCTCATCTTTACATTCCTAATATAAAGCATAATCTTCTTTTAGTATATTAGATAGCACAAACTGGTAAATCCATTGAGTTCACTCCAAATTCAGTCTTCAGTCATGATTTTCATACCAAACAACTTATTGCAGTGGGTAGGGCCAATTGTTAGGAAAATATCTATTACTTTTCTCATTTTGTTCCCGATGGTGAATGTTCTGGGGACCACTATCGTAGCTCTAATGTGGGTTGCAATTCACATGATGGTTTTGGTGGATGGTTGAACCTCACTATTCATCAGCCATGTAATGAGGTTTCATCACCTCTTGCTTCTTTAGATTTAAGCAAGAATTCAGATAAGCAAGATACTTTTGGTTTTCCATATTTTCCTTTGCAGTCTGGTTTCATGACAGGTATATCAGATTTGGTGTGTCATACTTCTTCTGCACATTTGGAGGAATAGTTTGAGTGGGTTTCTCTCCTCTTTGATCATTCATCTTTGAAGGTTTCTCTTGATTCTTCACATTCTTTGTCTTCTTCCATGATTGGGGTCACACTTGATTTTGTTGAGACATCTTCAAAGATTTCATTCTTGAGGCTTCTTCCCTCTTAATTCTTCATGGAGATGAGGTTTCCTCAACATCAACTATTGGATCCTTTTCTCCCCAAGGGGAGATATATTGTTTGCAAGCACTGGATTCTCTTTTGTTTTCAAACTTTCTTCAATGGTTTTGGAGCCACTTCATTATTGGGGGTTATGTGGTCTCTTTTTTTCCCTCTCATGGGGGGAGGAATTTTTAATGTTTATATGTGATGGATGGTGTACTTGGGGGGTACCATGGAGTCCTCCATCATTCCTCACCTGATTGTTTCTTTTCTCTCTTTTAGAGAGGATTTTTATCCCACTGGGTTTTCTCCTTTTCTTCGTTTGTGAGAGATTTCATTTGCATTTGTACATGGGTACCTAAAATGGCCTAGTAGTTGGGATCCATATTTGCATCTTTTGCATCATTTGCATAATAATCTTCTCCATAAATTGTAGTTAAGGGGGGATGTTGGTGTGAATATAAAGTCTTGTACCTAGTAATTTATCTTACTAGGGATTTAGGGGACTTATTCACATGTTAAGTTTATTTAGGATATAAGATTATTTCTATAAGTCTTAGTTAGCTTTTCTAGAACTTATCTTATCTATCTTTTATGTTGATTCCTAGGTAGTTAGGTTGTTAGTTGTCACATGTCATAGGATTAAGAAACATGTCACAATCATGTTCAATCATATTCCTCACCTTACCTATATGAAAGGTCATTGTACTCATATGTAATATACTTCATACCTCATCATCATTTTGATAGGTCTTAATATAAAGCAAGCTCATATTCTTGCATACTCTCTTGTAGAAGGTTTTCATTATTTTTATAGGTGGTCTTGGGTGTTGAGCTAATATTCAACTCTTACATTCACAATATTTCTAGGATTTTCAGTAAGCGAAAAACTAGTAAGTAAATTTGAACTATCTTGATACATATTTTGACATTAAGGGGTATAGTTTTCTAGTTTTTCAAACTCAAAAATTGAATTAGGGCTATAGAAGGGTAGATATTGTGTAAAATTTTAAAATAAGTATTCTTCAAAGTTGTAAAGTTTTAAAGCCCTAGTTTTATAAATACTAAAACCCTAGAAAAGAAATCATGGTTGGAATGTCAATGGGTGTGAAGAGGGGATTGGATGATGACATCATGCCATAATTTCTTGGGTCATCCAAGAGACCTAGAATAGCACAATGGTCAAGAATTATGGCCGATAGGGTTATTGACAAGAATAAGAATTGTAGGGATCCCATCATTTTAGTTCAAGGGTATTCCCTTTTCAAGCACACCTTCAAAAAATATCTGGTTGACAAACCAATTTGTGTAATTTAGATATTTGGCTTGGGAAGGTTGGTGGTGTCAAATGTATTCATCAATGTTGACCTAATCAAATGGATTTCATAGAATTACAACCTTGAGAAGAGGGAATTGTTCACCATAGGTGGAAAATTCTTGGTGCACCTGGATAGTAGCTACATTTGCAAGGTGTTCAATTAAAACCCTAATCCTGAATTACCAATAGATTTGGGAGCCTTGACCAAAGAATATTAGAGACACCAAGATAGCTATAGGGTGAAATGGTTTCCATGCTGCAGGCCTAGAGGGCCTAAAAATGAATTGAGAAGGTTTGCTAGTGGAGAGTTAGAGCCTCTTAGCTATGATAGTTTTGAAGATTACTTTGGGAAAAATTACTTCACTCTGTCAAGTATTGGGCATAGATTTTGAGATTCAAATTCCAATGAATATAATGGTTTTGGTTTTTAATGTCTAGAGTAGAGATATGAATAAGCCTTGTGACTATGTTGGCTACATTATGGATGAAATCCACAAAGCCTTAAGCTCTATTAAGGAAGATAATATAATAGTCCACTTCAAATGGTATTCTTTGATGTTCCATATCATTTTGTTTAGCGGGATAGATATTTGGTCCCCACACATGCATATCATGGCTTTAGATGAGAAAAAGAGAGTTTTTATAGTGTAAGAATGGTCTTACATTTGGGACAAGGACTATGAGAAGTCCAATTATTTGCTTTTTGAAGAATTCTTTGTCAAGGAAGTTCTCAGGAACTTTGTGAATCAAGGCTATAGTTGATCTCATTCAATTGCCTATGTGTGTCTCTTGTCGTGTCTTTCACCATGTTTATTTTGTGCTTGGATTTTGGTGTGTGCATTTTATATTCCCTTTGAGCATAGGATATTGGGTTTTTAATTCATCTTTTTCGTTTCCTACCAATAAAAGGACCTGATTGCGGCGTTCATAACTTTGTTGTTACAAACTGGGTTGGTGAGAAATTTAAAGGGTTTCTAGATCTTATTGTCTTTTAATCTCTATTCAAAAATCTCAAAAATTCATATTGTAGTTTTTGAGATATGGTTGAAACACGGGGTTGCTGTCAGGCTGCTCTTCCATGGCTGCAAATACCTTTGTTTCTCCCTTTAACCAGCCAGTGGAAGATTAGCATTTGAGATTAATTTAACACCTTATTATAATGTTTAGATTGATATTTGGGGGTTTGGGCAAAGTACATTATTTTATTGTATAGATATCTCTATGAACTTTTGGAATCTTTCTACACCTACTAATATAAAAAATGAGGAAAAGAATTTGCTTATAAACCGTGAGCTTCCAAAATTAGTCCCTTGGCCCAAATAAAATTTAAAAGATAAATAAAATGGAAAATTAACTACTTATACATATAGATTTGTTAATGAATTAATCAGGTTTAGAAGTTTGTTAAGCTAGTATGACTACAGGAAAATAGTTAATTATAATAAACTTTGAGAGAGCATTGAATATGGGATGTCATTTTAGGAATATTAAAATTCATCACTTTAGCATTTTAACTTTAATTTTATTAAGTATTATAAACTTAATAAATTTAGATAAGTTTTCCTAGTAGTTGGTAATCTGTACTTCCTTTATTAGAAGATGGATTTAAGTATGTAAAATAACAAAAATTAATGAAATTGGATAATTTAGAAATACTAAAATTTAAAAAAAAATCTAAATAAAACAATAAAACTAAACATAAAACTCGTCGTTTTGGAAAAATCAGAAAAATCAGGAAGATAATTAAATATAAAGAGGAGTAAAGCAGTTTTAAATTAGTTTTTTTTGTTTTTGATATAAAAAGCAGCAAAACAAGGGTGTTGTCCCTTTAGTACAAGGCACCATCGGCCATCCATAGCAAAGTAACACTAGCAGCACAGTGATAGTAGGCTAAAAACCAAACCATCACCCAAAGCAAATAATATAAAAAACAACCAAAAAACACATAAACGAACTAAACTACTAGTATTGTCCATCATGAAAGCATGATATAAAACAGTCTTAGCCATAGACCACCAAGGGTCATACCAGTCATAAAGTAAGATAAACACATTAATAATGTCTTTAGCAGAAAAAAACAAAATCGAAGGTTGATTCAGCCAGTCCCTGTCAAAAAGCCTACACCCCCATAGAACTAATCCTTTTTCCCACTGCATGGTTTAACAAGAGTTATGGTAGCCCAATCTTCAGCGAAGAACTTAAGAAGTTCCTTGTTATTGGCTTCTTCCTCCTCATCGTCCGCATACGTGTCCTTCTACAGCAAACATAACATAGTGGCAGACCCGTGCATAATCTTCAAAGCAAAGCGCATAACCTCCTATAGCCTTTTCTCCAAGCTCTCAACTTTGCTTTTCAGGTTGTCAACCTCCGCCCAAATGACATCCTGTTTGTTGCAGGCTTCCACCATGGGAGCCTTACCTTTAGCAACGTTTGAGGCCCGAGACTTGACCTCCTTGATTTTAATGCTAGTAGGGCCCCTTTTCAGGCTTTCAGAGACATGGGAGGAGCTACTAGCAAAAACTGAAAGGGCCTCCTCCCCACCTCCTTCTCCTCCTGACTCTTACTCTCACTCTTGTTCCCATTATTAGAATCTAAGGCCTCCTTAAAACTCTTCACTTTTTCTTGCTTGATTACCAGTCTATTTGACCTGCAAGGGGTATTAGTCTCCTCGGTGATCTCAATGTCAAAGTCAGTCTATTGGAGTCAAAATTTTATCTTCTTGGAGGCTTTGGCTTTAGTTTTTTGGTGGGGGCTATACATTTTTTATCTTTACTCTTCATCACAGGCCCCTGAGATGGGGGTGTGTCCTGTGGAGAGGCTTTCAAAGCTGGGTTTTTGATGCATTTTTTCTTGCTAGGGCCAGGGGTGTCCATAATGCTAGCAGAAGGGGGAGCAGAAGAAACCTGAGCCTCATCCACAGTGATGGTTTGAGGAGCTTCTTCAACAGTGATGGGCCGAGGAGGGCAGAGGGCTAGGTGAAAATGGTATAGTCTAGACATAAGCCCTTGGTGGAGGATGGTGAAATTTTTGTTTGAATTCATGGCTTCAACTACATCACTCATAGTACTTTCAAGAGAATGAATGATAAAGAACGGAATGGAAATATTATGGTGGTTCCTAAATTGATTGAGGAAATTGAAGTGGTAATAATTAGTCTTCTAATTTAGTCTTTTTTTGTTAGTAATAATTAGTCTTCTAATTTAGTCCAAAATCGAGATGTAAACTTGTTCAAATTAGAAAACAAGAAAAGAAGGAAAAACTACATCTCTTTCAATTGTTTAATTAGAAAACTAATTTTTATTTCTTAAAGAAATTTAGAAAGTTGAGAAATAAAAATGTTATTTAATAAAAGATTTTAACTGGATAATTATCATTAAAATGAGTAATTAACTGTTATAGATTTTATTATATATTGGTTAATAGTAAGAAAGAAGGTTTTAGAAAGAATAAAGATGTTATTTAATAAAATATTTTAATTGGATAGCTATTGGTAAATTGATTATTTAATTTGTTATAGGTAAATGAATTGTGATTTTAGATAAAGTGAATTAATATTTTGTGGTCATGATAAGAAAATATATATATATAAGTATTGCTAATGTCTAACTCGTAATTTGTATTACATCCACATTAATCAGAAATGTTATTTAAAAGAATCAAGTGAAGTAATTTATATTTTTGATTTATTCTATTAAATGCTTCTTGTTTTAGATAAGACAAGAGTGGGCATTACATAGTTATTAGGGAAATGTTTTCATTAGGGGTAAAATACGGGTTTTGAAGGGGCCCAGAACCCTTTACAGAAGAAGATAGTTGAAACTAAAGAAAACAATTCTAAGCACAAATCGACCCATTAACAGCAAGCTACTTAAAGAGATAACTCACATACCAACAACAACCCGACAGAAGCCTCTAACAGATTAACATGACTGCACAGGCTACAAAAAACACTCAAGCAAGGGCTCGAAGCCCCAAAACAACCTGGTTTTATCCAGGACCAGAAACCCCTAAAGAATCCACTTGCATTTGCTAGGAAACAACAAACCATCCACTCATGGGAATATAGCAATAACCACCTGAAATAGTCAAGCAACAATGCATCACAACTGCATCAACCAAGTTTTGACAGTAATAACCACCTGAAACAATCAGGCAACAAAGCAACAAAGTAGCAGCCAACCATCTGCTCAGAGTTAGCAATATCAAGCTCAACAAAGGAAAAGGTAATTTAATGGTAAAGAACACCATTAAACCCAACCCCCTAATCAAAAACACCAGCACACAAAAGGAGACACACCCCTTGAAACTCCCAAAAACACCACAGACCAACTCCAAATCCACCTCAAGAGGAAGGAGCTCCCCTCTATAGGAGAGGATACTGTGAAAACCCAAAAAACCGAAAGCACACATCTCCAGCAACCTCGGGCTCCACCTTGATCAGAAAAGCCTCCACCTCAATAGGAACACCACTAGAGGAAGCCAGAAAAGAGGACTTCCAGCCACTTTCACCACACCCACCTCCAGCTCAATAGGATATGACTCCTAAACATCAAGAGTTATCCTCGCCTCAAAAGAAGACATAGTGCACAGGAAATGGAAGGAAGCCAAAGCTCTAGAAGACTGGGGAGACACACCATCCTTTGGTTGAGCAAGCAGGAGCTTCAAGAGAGAAACCACAACCTCAACAACCAAGCTTCTTCCCAAAGCAACAACAAGGAAGGCAGTCCATCTAACCAACAAAGTCTCAAAATCAAATAAACCATTCAGCATGACCCTCTCGAGACAACCCAATACCTCCTCTAACAGCCAAGGAAACAGTTGGGAAAAGACACCCAGCTTCTAAGTCAAACCCAAAAATAGAGAACCCAGGGCCAAGAACAAACGATAACCCCCTTTGAGAAAGATATCCAAGTCAACCACAAAGGGTCCCCAAAAGCTCTGAACCCAAGAAGAACCAGAGCAACACAAGAAGCCAAAGAGACCCTACTTCCAACAAGCACCATCAAGACATCATCTTCAGAAACACATTCATCGGCAGCATAGAAACCCCACAATGGGTATCCAAAATCTCTCAAAGAGAGCCTGAGAAACAAAAGGAGGCTATGGTCAGACAAACCAAATATATTGAAAGAGAATCCGTCCCTTCCCAGCACCGCACCAAAAATCACATCAAACAAAATTCCAGCAAAGATCTCTGGCTGACACAGGACAGAAACAACATGGTCAACCTTACCCAGAAAACCAACATCCACAAGGATAAGAGGCCAGATGTCATCAGAAAGGAAGGATGTCGCATCTTCATCATCATCAGTGCTCCCTTCACCCTCGTCGTCTGAAATTTTCAAATAGCCAAAGCTGCTTCTCTTCCCGCCTGCGCCCTTCCACTTCCGCTGCGCTCCCATCGCTCAGTTATTAGGGAAATGTTAATATAATGTGAGGGTAAAATATTAGGAATAGTTTAATTAACTTAAAAGATTTATATTAAAGGTAAATGATTTAGATTACTCTTTGTAGGTGAATATCGACTATTTTCATAATTATATAATAGTTGATTAGTAAAATTGCTATGTGATTTAATTAACTAGAATATTGTTATTTGTGGTAGTTAATCTATCTATTGAATTATGTGGTTAAGTTAAAATGAATGATAAGAGAGTTAAAATAATGCCTTATTTAAGGGAATGTTTTCATGGTTATAATGTTGTGATTAATTATTGTATTAGACATCTGTCTTGACTATTGGATTAAGTGTTTTTGTAATTGTTAAAAGAGGGTGTTATTTGTGTCAAGTTGTTAAAGGTTGGTTTCCAGAGGCCTAGGAGGGGGTATATTTGTATGTTTGGTCCTTATGATTGTTTAACCCTGGAAGTGGTTGGTTAAGCTGTGAGTCATGTGTATTGTGTAAAATGTAAATCCTAAGGGTGTTGCCCTCCTATCTATGTATGGATTCATGAGATTTTGTAATGATATTTTATTGAAAGGTATGCATGTGTATTGAATGAAATGCAAACCCTAAGTGTTGTACTACCTATTAATGATGGTTTAATTGTGGCAATGGGTTCGAACATGGGTTCATGTTGTCATGACTGATATTCATGTGGTTATGATAAATGTGCAAGATGGACAATGTCTTGCTTGATGTGTAGGGTTTAGTAGTTGCAAGTAGGGGGAGTGGCTCTCAATGGGGGCCGGAACCCAAAGTGGTGTCCAAGATAACCCATTGGAGGGTTTCTTAATCTAGTGATAACCTTAATAATGAATTAGGGGGGATGGGTAGAATTTACATTAATCAAGATAATGTATGCCTCACTCATGGCTCAAGTGCCCGTTTAGGCTTGAGATGAGATGGGAAGGCCTAGAATGGAAAGATCAACTGCCTTGTCCTCATAAAAGGTACGTTGATTCTGCATGAGTTTATATGGGGGCCAGGGATCGGGCGAGGCTGCCAGGATAACCTAGGATGGGGGTCAGGAGCCTAGGAAGATCCACCAGGATAACCCATATCGAGCTATGTGATGACACTCTTCCCTATTGTAGTCTAGCATCCCCCAGTTGTATTTCCTCTTTCTGTTGTGTGAGTGCCTTTGGAAGTGAATTAAGTGTTGTAAATGATGTTGGTATGATGGTAGTATTGTGTTGGAGTCCATGTATACCCTTGATTGTGTTATCATGTTGCTTTCCTAACTATTTGTTTATTGTGGGACCTTGTGTTATCTCCTAGCACGGGGAGTGGACCTCAGGGTTCCAAATAGTCAGGAGGTTGGTGCTTTTTCCTCCATTGGGTATTCTTGTTGCATGTCCATGTGTGTGGAGATTGTTCCTTGTGTTGTGGACTCCAAATCCTGTTCCAGTTCGAGAAGGCAACCTTTCATGTACTTGTATTTGATTGTTTATCAGTTGTATCTCTTATTGTAATATGATGAATTCTTTCCACATGTACTAGGGAAGCATTGCTATAAATATTGTAACAATGTAACAGTTATTGATGAATTCTTCTTGTAATGAATGTTGTGATGCAATACATTTTGCATATGATAATTAGCTAGAAATGATCTTTAATGTTGATTATCAAATGACATGTTATGGAAGTAAGTAATGTAGAAAACATTTAATGTGGTGTTTTAAAATGAACCTTGCTTGTTGGATAAATCATGTTATCTTAGTGGTTAATGAAATGATTCTACTTATCTTGATTAATAGTTATGTGAGTAGCGCAATTGAGGAACCTTAGAGGACCTAGGCTTGGATTTTATGTTATGTCACGTTATGCATTCTATTGTTATTTCCCTTTTAAAAAAACAATGTTCCATTATTATGCCATGGTTAGAGTTGTCCTTTGGGGTTCCTTGGCGGGGGTGTTACATGGAGAGATATTTTTTTGTGGCAATGGATCATGGATTCAATGCCCCCTGCCACTTGGTTTTGTGCAACTATTTCAATATGGTTGAGATGGCATACAAAAAGGATGACACTTTTCATTTTCATTGGACAATTGATGAAAGAGGAATATTTTTACATGCATAATAAATTGGTTCTTTATGCCCCTAACTTGGGCCACCACTAGAACCAACCTATTTGGCATATGTGGAGTAATTTCCAAGTTGATTCTAATAGAATCTTCAAACGACTTGATTGCACCATGATATTGATGCAATATTTCTTATCCTTTTCCACTTGTGATGCGTTATCAGTTGTCTTTAACAAATGTGACCTTGTTAGACCACTTTCCTATTAATTTAGCATTGAGTGGCAAGCGAGCCTAGCATGTCCTTCTAAGTCCCAATTTTTTTGAATACCTCATTTTTGGGTCATCAACCCATGTTGGCTCAAATTATGAGGATATAGAATCTTGAATGTCAACCCACTCGTTCTTCTAGGTGGATTTCTTGGTGGAATAGATTCATTCAACATACTTCCCGCTTCCTTTGCATCTATAGTTGCTAGCTAGCCATTTTTTAGAGGCATTCATATGAGGCCACCACCTCAGATCTTCGTCATGCCATGGAGGTGCTCACAACCAAACCTTTCTCCCTAGAGTTGTAGATTAGGGTGAAAAAGCTTCAACAACAAAAGAAAATTGTAGATAATCATTCGATTAGAGGCACCTAGATCAAAGCTAGGCTTCACTGGCTTAAAGTTGGTGACCATGCCTCAAAGGATTTTTTCCAAGCTCTTTGAGCCTATCATACTTCCTAGAGAAAAAAAAAATAGAGAGGGCCATCTAGTTCTCACAGAGCTACCAAATATTCTTTAAGCCTTTGTCAAGCACAATGAACAAGTGTTCACAGCTCAAGCTAATTCTCCTAAAAGAGAGAATTTCATCTAAGAATTCCTCTAGTTTGCTCCTTGTCAACTCTTTGTTGAGCAAAGAAACTTTTGTGAGAACATTCTCTTGCAAAAAGATCTCAAGGAAGTTGTTAACTCCATGGTAGATGATAAAGCCCCCAGTTGTGATAGGTTTCCTTGTAAATTCTACAAGGCTCTTTGGGATTGTGTTGGAAATGAACTTAACAAAGTTTACCTTGAGGCTTTTCATTTTGATTCCTTAGGTAAACTCATAAATAAAGGAAACATAAAATACATACTTAAAGACAATGATCCTAAAGAGATTTGAAATTTGAGGCCAATAATACTACTCAATGTTTCTTATAAAATCATTTCCAAAGCTTTAGCTCTGAAAAAATTTCACCTTCTTCCTCAGATTGTTTGCCCTAAACAAACAAGCTTCATTAAATCTAGATACATTTTGGATAATATCATTGTCATCTAGGATGGTATGGAGCAGGATTGATGTTCTCAATAAAAGGCCATTTTTTTGAAAAATTGATTTTCCAAAGTGTACGACTGTATTTAGTGGCCTTTCATTTTGGCTATGTTCCAAGCTTTGGGGTTCGGGTCACGATTCATTCAAGCTATTAACATGCTCTTTGCAAATTCCTTTACCTACATCACCATCAACAGGTCACTACTCTCATGCTTTTAGGATTTTCTTCTCCATCAGACAAAGGTGTCCTCTTGCACCCTCACTGTATTTTTTGGCTATCGATATATCTTCTGGCCCATTTATTTTTTTGCAGGCTTGTCCAAGGTATTACCCTGCCCAAGTCATCAAACCTATTAGTCAATGGTCATTTTTCAAATAACTCATTCTCACTCTTAATGAATAGGAGAAAAATATGAAGGAGGTTCTCTAGAATTTGGAGATAATTTGTCAAGCCTTTGGCTCAATAATTCATTTGAACAAAACCCAATGTTATTGGTAATCCATTCTCCCTACACCTTAGTGGCTTCATTATTTTTTTTTGGAATTAGATTGATCATGGGAAATATTCAATTTTTTTAGCATTCCTTTTTATTTTCAATCCTTTTAATTAGATTTATAGAACAATATTCTCTCCAAAATTAAGAAAAAAGCATGCTTATTTGATTACCAAACCCCTCTCTAAAGCAGGAAAGTTTCAAGTTTGTTCTAAAATTCTTGCTAGCACCCATGTCTACTATTCTTCATGTTTGGTTCCTTGTAAAGCTTCCTACCTTAAATTAGAGAAGCTCCTTCAAGATTTTTTATGGGCATATACTGAATATCATAAAGGATTTCACCAGGTTGCTTGGGACTTATGTTGCCTCCTACGAGAATTTGGAGGGTTAGGGTTGCTATCCATTCAATGTCAAGAGCTAGATTTGTGTGTAAAATGAATTACTTGTGACCTTTCTAGAAATGAAGCCTAGAAGGTTCTTCTTTGACATTGTATTTTCTCATGCTACTTAATCAATAGACTTTCCTATAAGGGGATTAGGTTTCAAACCCTTCTCCTCATGAATGATGTTTTTCACATCGAGGGCAATTTTGTTGTCAATAATTTGGCATTCTTGGGAAGTTGTTAAGCCTTGGATCTGTTGGGTAGGGTCTAGATTTCAGGATGGCCCATCCCTTAATCAACATAATCTATGGTGGTCTCATCTTCAACAAATACAAGGTATCCCTTTGGCCTAGTTTCCAGGGGTCAAGGCCTTATGGTTTCACAAGAAAGGCGTTCAATATCCTCAATATTTATTATCCATAACTTCTATGGGCCTCATATCCTAGGACGAAATCAAGATCAAGTTCACTCTCTCTCTTTAGGACCAAGAGATGATTAATATAGTTATGGGAGCCATCCCTTATGAGATGAAACACAACTTTGGTGTTCACTCTACCAAGCCTTAGTAGAATATTGGAGTTGGTATCCTACTACAAATCTCTACAACTATAATTTGTGTCTTCAATATCACTAGCTTTCTCTCATCTCCCTATGATGCTCACTTTAAATCGAAGATGGAATTTGCAATCACCTATCTTGATGTGACAATGCATATTCCTTGATATTTGGTCGACTATTGTGGGGCCCAATCCCACACGCTTTTCTTGGTGTATTTTGTTCCAAGGCTTACCAATAGGGTCTTGGCTCCATCACTTGAGGGTCAAAGACCCTCGATGTCCTTTTTGTGGTCAACTAGAATCTTTCAAACACCTATTTTGGTTCTTTCATATAGCTCAACAACTCTAGATATGGATTCATGACCTATTTCAACCTTTTAGGGTGAAACCTTTCTCTTGGCATATGGATCTTTTGGGGGATTGGTCTCATATTCCCCACAATTATTCCTAGATTTGGAATTCTTTTAGGATGGAAAATCTCTTCAGCATATGGAAAGACATAAATAATGTTATCTTTGATCATATTACTATTGATCACAATGTTTAAATTTATTCTAAAGCTATCATTTGTTCTAATGTTTTTGTACAAATATAGGTGTAAGCCTACAAGGTTTCCCTAGAAGTGGTTCACCTCCAGAAGCTATTGGAGCATTGGGGAAATGCCACTTGTACTGTTTCTAGAGTTCCACCATCTTTGAATTCTTCTCATGGTCATTGTCCTATTTTTGGTCATTGCAAAGGGAGGAGCCACTCCACTCCTTGTGTCTAGTCTCCTCGGTCCCAAGCTCCTCTCTATGCAGGATAGTGGTCATTGAGGTACATCGTGGCTTGGTCAATGATGCTTTGCTTCCCCTCCCCCTTAGGGTGCCATCTTTGGGTGGCCCCTTTTGGGGGTGTTGGGACATCGATTGGTGTTGCTCCTAGGTGACCTAATACTAATTCTTCGAAGTGGTTCCATTGGATTTATCCGGTAGTTTCTCCAACTCATACTAAAGATAAAGATAAATATATTGATGATGGTTAGGATGTCCTTGACGTCACTCCAGACCCTGTTAATGTATGGGGTAAGCTAGGATCCTCCACCTCCTCTTATTGCTACTAGACTCTTGCCACTTAGTGGATTTGTTTTTTATTTTTTATATTCCAGGCCTTGCTCTATGTGACTCTCAAGGTGTGACCTTGTATCTACCCATATTTTTAATATGCGTACTTTTATTTCCTAATTTAATAGAATGCTAGCATATATTCATCAAAAGATTTTGAATCTAGGTGATAATATTATTGGGAAAGTAGGAGAATAATATTGGAATAGTATATCAATCTCTGACCTAATAATATATTTGTTGAAATACAAATCTTAGACCACACACTATGAAAATATGTGATTGTCTACAAATTTGAAATCAAGTTGCCTTAATACGAAAAAATTCATAAAGATATTCATCTTCTTTGTCATGCTTAAATAATCCACTTAACATGATTTATAAAATAGCTAATATGAACATAAAATATAAAATAAATTAAGATTACTTCACCATAAGAAATAAACAATAAGAATGACACACAAAAAATGCAACACAAGAAGATCATCTCACAACACAAGATTTATGTGGAGAAACCCTTACAAGAAAAAACTCCATAAAGAAGAGAGGCCAAGAATGTATTATCTTGAAACTTATGATATTAAAATACATTAACTTCCATCACTCCTTCTATGTCTTCAATATAATATCACTTTTTTTCCTACAAATAATGATACAATACTACTATCCAAAGGTGCCAATTTATAGGAAATTTGGTGTGATAATACCACTATGGTATCTCAAAACAAGAGGAAAATATCACCTCAAAAACTATACATCCCATTTATTGGTCCATCTATAAATATAGTAAAAAATATTAAATAATCACATGGCCTTCACATGGGTGTCCAATCCATAACCAATCAAAATTGGTCAACTCTAAGTGCTCCATTACTCACGACGACTCCAATGACTGGCATGCACTGACATGCACTACTTGGCACCCCACTATGGAAAAATAAAAATAATATGTACCAAAATGCAATTCCATGTGGCCCTACCACCAAAGTGGATGCAAAGAAAGAATATTGTACCATTATGTCATCACTGTCATGGCTAACTATGCCCATCTTATACGAGTGTAATATAACATGTCATAAATAAATAATTATAAAATATTTGTCCAACATGTCCTTGGGTTTCCAAGTACACCTTTCAATGAATGTGGAGATACATGAAAATGATTTAGTATTGTAAGGTAAATATCACCTTATCCTAACATTCTCCTACTTGACACTATAAATAATATTCAAGTATAGTAATCAAAGCCCAAGGATTTCCTACACCAAGGGAAAGACATACCTTAGCCACACATGTATCACTTGATTCTTCAACCTACTTCTATGATCAAACTAGATACATACAATAACAACCAAGGTAACCACCATCAAGCAAGGACCCTCACATCCTCCAACATGTCACTTATGGAAGATAAAGGAACGTGCCAAAGTGAAGCATACCAACTATCACTAAATCCTACATTAGTTATACATGAACACAAGCATTAAATTAGAATGATAACATAAGCTTTGAGTAGCTACCTTACTCATACCAATTTGTAATAGTAACCACAACAAGTCTCTATCTCATCCAATCTAACAATACCTCAAAACAAGGGTAAATAACCCATCATATTGTTGAAATGCGCAAGACAACTGAGAGGGGGGCTCAATCAGTTGTCACCAATCACACAAATCTTAAACAATTATTAGCTCCACATCCACTTTAACCTATTATTAAGTATGAGCATGAAGTGAAAACAACATAAATTAATATCAACACAAGAAACACCAAATTTACGTGGAAAAACTAATAAGGGAAAAACCATGGTGAGGATTAACTCACAATATAAGAGTAATTTGCAAAACCGTTTACAAAGAGGCTCACTACCCAAGACGGGACTCACTGTCCAGATAGGACTCACTATACAAATAGGAGGCTCAATTCCTACAGATACAAAAATATAGGAAGAATGTTACACATAGAACACTCTCTCAATACAACAAAAGATCCACCACAACAACTTGCACACATCCACAACCTTGATCAGAGAATTACAGACACCATCAGCTCACTACTTTCAGGAGTCTAACACATTAAATTTTTTGCTTCCTTAACTCACTTCCACACAATTTCTCACATTTATCTTGCTTCTCACACTTGTGGTGTACAATCCTTAACATCTTGCCTTGTATTTATACCATCTTCAACCTTAGAAACTTTCTCTAAGGTTGGCTACACACACTTCATTTTACAAATTCAAATTAGGTCAGAAAATCAACATTCTCGTGGTGGATGAAAATGAGAGCAGACCAAACCAACACTTAACCACAACCCAAAACAACATCTTGGATCAATCACATAGTTCCTTAATTGATACTTATCCTTCGTATGATGTGTAAACACCAGGTCGGCCAAACCTAATGAAAACACCAATGACTTTAAGTGCCTGCTTCCGCAACAAGAAGATAACATGTGGACCACATAACATGCTTCAACATACACTAGAAAACATCTTAGATGCCTTCATATTCATCCACAATTACTGCAACAACCTTTATACACAACACTTTCCATCAGTCCATCTGGATTGTACAGACACACAATAACTCTGAAACTAGTCTTCTGGAGCACCAAACCATGAACACCTTTGATAGACATAGATAACACCATTGCAATCCTTCTTCCAAATCCACAAGACCTGAAACAAACTAGCGGAGGACTACAGAGCAAATACATTTCTCCCAATCCATAGACAAACAACTCTTCCAAACCAGTTCACAAACCAGTGAACTCAACTTTCACTCTTCATCAAACCAGAAGATATAATCCAAGATGTATCACCCAAGGAAGCCCACAAACAACACTTCAAATCTGCACAAGCATAGGATCAACATGGAAGAAATGTAGAGCACGTACCGGAGCACATTATGAACACACACAATTTTGTCTTCACTATTTATTAATTTTCTCAAAAGAACTTGCTAACTCATCATATCAGCACACCTGCAACACCATAAAGATAGCTCCATGTACTCACAACATCTCAATAGTATCTAAATTATACATGCACCACCTGCAATCACTTGATTCCTTTCTCTGCAACAACCTATATTGTGTTGACATCAATGACAACATTAATGACAACGCCACCATACTCATTCATACTTGCAACAATCTCCCCCTTTGTCATTGATGGCAACACACGACTCTCTCTCCCCCTTTGAAATCAATGGCAAAGAACAAAAGGTTTTTACATAATTCTAATCACCCCCCCTTAGGAGTGAACCCATGACAACACACATCTCATACTACAACAATGATACTTCCTACTCCCCCTGAGGAGTAGACCCCAATCATCAATCCAAACAAATGAAGAACTTGTAGATCCACTGGACTGATGCACCTCCATGTGCACCTAGTTCAAAGAAGGAGGGGCAGTAACCCCCAACTTCTCCCTAAGATAATCAAAAGTATCCTTAGGAAGAGCCTTAGTAAATATATCAGCAATCTAATCCTTTGTAAGCACATATTCCAACTTGACTTCATTCTCCAATACCTTCTCTCTGAAGAAATGATATTTGATAGATATATGTTTTGTCCTTGAATGCATTATAGGAATCTTTGAAATATTTATTGCACTTGTGTTATCACATAAGATAGGGATAGGCTCATCACACATCACTCCTATATCCTTCAATGTTTACTTCATCCACAATACTTGTGTGCAGCAAGATGTTGTTGGTATGTAATCAGCCTCTACAATGGATAAAGAAAATGAATCATATTTTTGGCTTAGCCATGAAACCAACTTGCATCCAAGAAGGAATGCACCACCACTTGTAATCTTTCGGTCATCTACACAACTAGCCCAATCTACATCAGTGTAAACACTTAAAGTAAAATCGGTATTCTTAGGATACCACAAACCATAATCCAGAGTGCCTTTTAGACATATGAATATCCTTTTCACAGCTATAACATGTGTTTCTTTGGGTTCTTCTTGATGGCAACCAAACATACTACATGCATGATATCCGGTCTAGTAGCAGTAAGATATAACAGTCCACCAATCATAGATCTATACATGCTCTGATCAACTTTAGGAGATTCATCATCCTTACTTAATTTGCATCCAGTCACCATAGGGGTACAAACCAGTTTGGAGTCATCCATTCCAAACTTCTTCAATAGTTCTTTAACATACTTTGATTGTGAAATGAATATTCCCTTATCAGTTTGATTCACTTGAAGTCCAAGAAAGAAATTTAACTCACTAATCATAGACATTTCAAACTCTTTTTGCATCTCCTCTACAAATCTCTTGCACATACCCCCATTTCCTCCAAAGATAATATCATCAACATACACAACCACTATCAACATTTTGTTTCCTTCAATCTTGAAATAAATATTACTGTCTGCAGAGCTTTTCTTGAACCTTTGCTGAGTCAAATACCTATCCAACCTTGCATACCATGCTCTGGGAGCCTGTTTAAGTCCATACAATTCCTTTTTCAACTTATAGACCATGTCTAGTTGATCTGATAACTAAAATCCCTCTGGTTGTTCCATGTAGACCTCTTCTTCCAATTCTCCATTCAAGAATGTAGACTTAACATCCATCTGGTATAACTTGAAATCTTTGTGAGCAGAAAATGCCAAAAACATCTGAATAGCCTCCATTCTTTCCATCGGGGCAAATGTCTCCTCAAAGTCTATTCCTTCAACCTGTGAATAACCTTTGCACACAAGCCTTGCTTTATTTCTTACTACACCATTTTCATTCAGCTTATTCCTAAATACCCATTTTGTACCAATTACATTCTTGTTTACCGGTCTAGGAACCAGTTCCCATGTCTGATTTTTCTCTATATGATGTAGCTCCTCTTTCATTGCTCTAACCCAATTTTCATCTTTGCATGCTTCACACACTGTTTTAGGTTCTATCTAGGAAAGTAAAACACAAATTTACCTCAGTTTCTACCACTTTGCTTCTTGTCTTTACACCTTTTCTTTTGTCTCCAATTATCTGTTCTTTCAGATGATTTTTCTATACATATTTTGGAGTCTTAGGAGCAGGTTTTGGAGCTTCTTCTTCTTCAATTTTTTCTTCTTCTTCCTTATTCTCTTCTTGTACTTGTCCATAGATAGGTTCATCTAGTCCAACTTCACCTATTTCAACTGATTTGTGCATATCTTCATCAAATTTTACATTTGCACTTTCAATAATCTTTCTCAATCTTTTATTGAAGCATCTATAAGCTTTGCTATCGGTTGAATATTCAAGGAAAATACCTTCATCACATCTAGCATCAAACTTTCCTAGGTTCTCATCATCTCTTTTAATATAGCATTTGCTTCCAAATACCTTAAAATACTTAATAGTAGGAATTTTTCCATACCATAGTTCATAAGGGGTCTTTGTGTTGGTACCTTTGATTTGAACTCTATTAAGAATATAAATAGCAGTGCGAATTGCTTCTCTCTAGTATACTTTGGGTACATTTTCCTCTTTCATGATAGTCCTTGCAACTTCTTGAACAGTCTAGTTCTTCCTCTTAGTAACTCCATTTTGTTGAGGAGTTCTAGGAGCAGAAAGATGCCTCCTTATACCATGCTCTTCACAAAACATATTAAACTCATTGGAGGTGAATTCTCCACCTCTTTTAGACCTTAAACATTTGATTTTTAGGTTCACTTCATTCTCTACCATAGCCTTGAACACCTTAAATCTATCTAGAGCTTGAGATTTCTCCCTAAGAAAAGTAACCCATGTCATTTTAGAATAATCATCAATTAGAAGCATAAAATACCTATCACCATTAAGACTTCCTATTCTTTTGGGACCACAAAGGTTTGTATGAATCAATTATAGCATTCTGGTAGTTGATTTTTCTTTTCCTTTAAAGTTGCGTCTTCTTTGTTTTCCCAACTGACAACTTCTACAAACAATATTGGTAGGCTTTGTGATTTTAGGCAGATCCTTGACAAGTTCTCTTGAACTAATCCTGATTAGGTTGTCAAAGTTTACATGTCCCATCCTCTGGTGCCATAGCCAACTTTCATTAACTTGAGACACAAAACACTGACCATCAACACCCTTAAGTTGATAAATGTTTTCATATGTTCTTCCTGCAACTACCATAGTTTCGGACCCTTTTCTGATCTCACAAGTATTATCCTAAAACACAAGCTTAAATACTTTGCAACACATTTTTCCAACACTAAAGAGATTATTCCTTAAGCCCTTAACATAATAGACATCATCAATATTATGCTTTCCATAAAAAAAAAATTGTTCCTTTTCCAACAATCTTTGCACTAGAATCATCTCCAAACATGACTAATCCTCCATCATACTTTTCAAGTTTAGTAAACTTACTTTTGTCTCTAGTCATATGATCTGAGCAGCCACTGTCAATTACCCAATAATATTCGTCTTGTCTAGCATGAAAGGCAGTAACCAGAGTACCTTCCATCTCTTCCTTCTTGTTTTTTGGACCACATTCCTTTGCACATCTTCCATGGTTAGTAGACACTGATTTATTCTCTAAGGCTAGAACAAGCATTCATCATTATCACCCTCAATATTAGATTCATCATCAGAAATTCCAGCATCTTCTTTAACATAATACAATTTCTTGAACTTTTTGTCTTTTTTATCTTTATTGTCTCTGCTCTTCTTATGTATGGCTCTATTAGGACATCTTGAAGCATAGTGACCAATATTTTCACAACCGAAACATTTAAAAGGTAACATACCTTTGTACTTGTCGGTACCTTTCTTCAACTTCCTTGTAAAATTTGCTTCCAACTCCTCTGAACTATCACCATCTGGATCATCTTTTGATTTTATGGCTTTGAAGGATATTTTTGTTTTCTCCTTTTCTTTTCCAAACTTCCTCATTTCAAATGCAGTCAAGGTGCCAAATAGTTGTTCTTTAGTGAATTTCTTTGGATCATAAACTTCCTCAATGGCTGAGACATTGTCACTGTAGCTCTCTAGTAAGTTCATCAGAATCCTCTCCATTACATCTTCATCTGTCAAAGTACCACCTTGATTTTTGACGTCATTTACTGCAATTTCAACCCTTTGAAAGTAACTTGCAATTTCTTCACCTTCTTCCATTTTCAGGTTCTCATATTTGTGCTTAATTGTTAACTTCTTTGACAATTTGACTCTATCATTTCCTTCATAGATATCTTTCAACTTTTTCCAAACTTCATAAGCAGTGCCTAATGAAATAACTTTTGTCAACTCAGTCTTAGATAAAGCACTATAGATTGCATACCTTGCTTTTTCATTTTCTTCATAGGCAGAAATATCATCTGCAGAAGAAGGACCACTTGCCAACTCAACATATTTTGTCTCAATAGCTTTCCAAGTCTTGTAACCAAGAGAGATCAGGTAACCTCTCATCTACACTTTCCAGAAACTATAGTCAAATCCATCAAACATAGGGATTGTCAATTTTCACGCCATTGGATCTACCTCAAGCGATTAAGCTCTTCTCCAAGGAACCAAAGCTCTGATACCAATTGTTGAAATGCATAAGATAACTAAGAGGGGGGGTGAATCAATTGTCACCAATCACACAAATATCAAAAAATTATTAGCTCCACATCCACTTTAATTTTTTATTAAGTATGAGCATGAAGTGCAAATAACAAAAAGAAATATCAGCACAAGAAACACCAAATTTACATGGAAAACCCAATAAGGGAAAAACCACGATGAGGATTAACTCACAATATAAGAGCAATTGCAAAACTGTTTACAAAGAGACTCACTGCCCAAGATAGGACTCACTGTCCAAATAAGACTCATTGTCCAAATAGGACTCAATGTCCAAATGGGAGGCTCACTGCCTACAGATATAGAAAGATAGAAAGAAGAATGTTACATAAAGAACACTCTCTCAGTGCAACAGAAGATCCACCACAACAACTTACACACATCTGCAACCTTGATCATAGAATTGCAGACATCATCAGCGCACTGCTTTCAAGAGTCTAACACATTAAAGTTCTTGTTGCCTCAACTCACTTCCGCATAATCTCTCACAACTATCTTGCTTCTCACACTTGTGGCGTACAATCATTAACATCTTGCCTTGTATTTATACCATCTTCAACCTTAGAAACTTTCTCCAAGGTCAGCTACACACGCTTCATTTTACAAATTAAAATTAGGCTGGCAACTCAACATTCTCATGGTGGATGAGAATGAGAGCAGACCAAACGAACACTTAACCAAGACCCAAAACAACATCTTGGATCAATCACACACTTCCTTAATTGATACTTATCCTTCGTATGATGTGCAAACACCAGATCGGCCAAACCTAATGAAAACACCAATGAACTTTGAAGTACGCGCTTATGTAACAAGAAGAGAACATGCAGACCACATAATATGCTTCACCATACATTAGAATGGATCTTAGATGCTTCACTAATGAGCTTTGAAGTACACGCTTATGTAACAAGAAGAGAACATGCAGACCACATAATATGCTTCACCATACATTAGAATGGATCTTAGATGCCTTCATATTCATCTGCAACTACTACAACAACCTTTATACACAGAACACTTTCCATCAGTCCATCTAGACTATACAGACACACATAGTAACTCTGAAACTAGTCTTTCGGAGCACCAAACCACGAACACCTTTGATAGAACATAGATAACACCATTACAAGTGTAGACACTGAAAAATGTCCTAATCGATGTCATACATTCGAAACAGATTTACTAACATTATTTCCTCTTTAATCCATCCTCTTTTCACTTAATTGATTTAATTAGCCTAGCTAATTAATTAATTGCATCAATTTCATCTATTTGGCCTAATTAATTTAATTGGGTTAATTCATCTCTTTTCACACTAACACTTCATCTCATTAAATTAAATAAATCAAAATATTTAATTTAATCTCCTAAGTCATCTTATTTAATTAAATAACCCTAAGTTATTTAATTAAATATCATTTCACCCCTCCCCTATTTATTAAATCATCTAATTTAATAAATATCTCTTAATTCTTCCAATTCCCTAATTGCATAAATTAAACCTTGTTTAATTAGCAATTAAACTAATTTTCCTCTAAGCAAAGGGAATATTCCCATGGAATATTCTTTATCCTCTTTTTTGCACAATTAAAACTTTGTTTTAATTTATAAAATACCTTTTTTTTCACCCAAAAGGAATATTCTTTCTCCTCCAATCAACTCACTTGGCTTCTTGGAAAAGCTAAACCTTCAACCTCTTAAGCAAGTTACTTTTGACCTGTGTGAACAGGTCAAAAGTGTGTTTGTTTGAGGCAAGTGTGAGCCTTTGATTAACTTTCATCATGCATTCTTATCCGTGGATGAGAATCCATGATCCATGCCTCTCATCCCCTTCATCTTGAACTGTTGATTAAGCTTTTTGATCTCAACCATCCATTCCTCATTTGCTCTCCTTTAAATAGATCACTATTTGGAGACAAATGGATCCATCTTTGATTGCAAACTTATGTTGTTGAATTTACTTGCACCCACACTCATGTGTTTACTCACTTGTTAGCTTGTTTTAGTTCATTTTCATTGCATAATAGCTTAGATCATCCATTAATGGCTTCCATGCATCCATCTTAGTTTGTATATGAATTAGGGTTTTTCATCTTTTAGCATAATTTTAGCTTGGATTAGCTTGGATTAGCTTAGATTAGTTTAGATTAGCTTAGATTAGCTTAGAATAACTTATCATTTGTATATATTCATCATTTGTAGCATAAAATCATGGTAACTTAGCTTGCATCATGTTCATTTTAGCATAAACTATTTTTCACACATCAATCACTATGGTTTCATTGATTCTCTTCCATAGAATTGACTGAAACAGGCTCACTAATCATGAGATTGGGAAAGGGTCATCATTCCACATCAACACAACACCAATTCTACAACAAGATAAGTTTCAAATGGATTAGAATAGATGTTTTGAAAGCTTTCATGATTTAGTATGTTAGGTTTTGATGAAATGTTTAGTTTCACTTTCATTTGATTTATCTTGTTGAGATTCGAGTATTGGTGGCTCCATTATGCTTCAATTCTTCATGGATCAAGCATAATTTGGCCCATGCCGGTATTTTTGCATCACAACAAGCCTTTTTATAGATCCACAAGACCTGAAACAAACTAGCAGAGGACTACGGAGCAAATACATTTCTCCTAGTTCACAGACAAACAACTCTGCTAGACCAGTTCATAAACCGGTGAACTCAACTTTCACTCTTCATCAAACCAAAAGCTATAATCCAGGATATATCACCCAAGTAATCCCATAAACAACACTTTAGGTCCACACAAGTATAGGATCAACACAAAATAAATGTAGAGCACATACTGGAGCACATTCTAAACACGCACACAGTTTTGTCTTCACTATTTATTAATTTTCTCAAAAGCACTTGGTAACTCATCATATCAGCACACCTACAACACCATAAAGATAGCTCCATGCACTCACAACATCTCAAAATTATCTCAACTATACAAGCACCACCTGCAATCACTTGATTCCTTTCTCTGCAACAACCTATATTTTGTTGACATCAATGACAACACCACCATACTCATTCATACTTGCAACACATACATTGAACTTTAGGCCATCAACATATTAACCCAAAACTGTAATAAAATATATATGCATCCATCCACTTATCTCAAATGAAACATACCAATACACAAATGATCATAGACAAGGCCGACAAACTAAATTTTCAACAACACTAAAAAGACATTGGATATAGACAGTCCATATTTGAGTAATCTCACTACAAGAAAATAGGTAGCTAATCCACAACCTACATAACTTGAAGATATCAAATCAATGAAGTATGCAAACCCATCATCAAATCAATAACCTACAAACTGAGATATCAAAGAAGATAACTTTATATATATATAGAATCTCCCATTGTACGAGAAATGGAAAATCTGAAAATAGATCAAGAAAAACCAAATCTACCTATAGTATTTCATATAGAGGATATGGCTAACCCCTTTATTACAGTGTTAAGAAAACATACAATAATATGCATAAAACATCTCTCAATACCATTCTCCAAAATAACTCTCTTCAGAAAGAGAGAACTTGCAAATCAAACATATCCTTGTACCACACTAACATGTACAAAGCTTTGTAAAGTAAAATCTCCTCCACCATTCCTAAAATAGAAGGATTTCAACATCTAATATTCAAAATTATGAAGAAAAACATGACATAAATAGATGTAAACCTCTCATATCGAAGGTAGATCAAACAAACCAATCATTCCCATGATAAGGGGAATATGCTTAAATTCATACACAATTTTGTGTACCTCTCCAAATAAGTCCTTAGAAATAGATCCATAGCTCAAAACCAAGAAACAAGGAGAATAATGGAAATCCATAAAATCATCCATCTTCTTCTTAACAAGTCCTCAATACTTCTACATTCAAGACTAATGCAGAAGAGAAAATAAGATACATATAAAGAATGCATCTAATAATTAGGTGGTTAATACTTCTTAGATCATTCACCTGTCGAATAGACCAAGAGTGGGATACAAGATTTTCCTATGCATACACCACCAAACAATAAAATCTTACTATAAAGGGCAATCTTCTCTTTAGGTCCATAATGGACTCACATTCATAACAAAGTGTAGGATCCTTGATCTTTATGTTGAAACCTCATCAAAGAGTAACCATCTCAACACAAGATATCCCAAAAAATAAGAGATCTCTTAGCCTCACCCAAGTCTCCCTACTATCCATGAGCATCCACCAATCAATCCATGCTAGCTTCAAATGCAACCTTGCAAAATCATGAAGCTCCAAGAAAATGATTATAACTCAAAACCAAAAAGAACCAACAAGACCATTGTCAAAGCTCCAACTTATAGAATCAAGAACATATCATGACATCATGATCTAATATCTCCTCCTAGGATATCACATGCACCAATGCACATATTTTGGTCTCAAGAGAACTTGTATCATTTCAATGCTCAAATCTAGAATCAAGAGTAAACCAAGACAAAATATTAACCACCTCTAAACCAAGTACCATCTGTCAAAACTTACAAAACATAAACCAAAAACCTTACCAAAGACTCCAAGAATCCCTTATGGAAAATAAATATGTCAACATATCTTCAAATAAATGAAGGATAAGCATCCTCTATCAATAGAATCAATGATGACAATAAACTCTCATTGCAACATGAAGGGAAAAATCTAAGAGCTTCTTATGAGACCAACAATCATTACAAAAAATCACCCATCTTCTAATCAAATTTTTCATGGCTCACTACACATTACAACAACAACAAATTAGAACCAAAATCTTGAAATAAAGAAGATAGAACACATTATGTAACTGCATAAAGCTCCCACTGAAAGTGATATCGAGTTATACATGGCATCATGACCAATGTACCATTGCAAAAAATATATTGAATGTGAATAGAGCTTCTCATGCGCCATAAACTTCTACTATAGATTCAAATGAACAACTATATTAGGTACTCCAAAAAATACTTTTCTCACTCCAATAAACATGTTGATATAATAAAGGTGGCCAAGAATAAGGCCTACCAAACAAAATCAACATCAAACAATTTTACAAGATCTTCACATATGTAACATCTCAAAGGATAAATAATGATCAGTGCTTCAATCTCAAATAACTAAATAAGTAGATCCAACCCCACTTTAGTAACATGCAAAATAGAGATGGGTAAAAGTATAAAGTTGTGTCACACTTTTATAAAGGAAACAACCAACATTGATCCAACTTTTAAACTCGAATCACTAAAAAGTGGCATACATGTTTTGAATTTTGAAATGATGTAAACTAATAAAAGGTGTATTTTTTAGTATATTTTATGTTTGTATTTTTTGAAAAAAATAAAAAATTATTTGAATATATTTTTTTATAAATTAACACTATAATTTAGTTGCTAATAAAATGCTAAAAAATGAAGTTACATGAGACGTCAATGTTTATATAGTATTTTTTTTCCTTCAATTCTTATGTGTATTTATAACTTGAAACTTTAGTGTGTGGATTTTTTTTTTCAATTTTGATAAATATTTTTTAAATAAATATTAAATTGTGTGTGTATTAAAAACACAATTCTTTTCATTTGATGTCAACTTTCATATTAACTATTTATCTAGAATAGAAAAATTATACCATCTTGATGTAGAATCTTTTATCTAGTGCATCATATATTTTTTACTTTTTTAATAAGTTTTAGTATTTTTTCTTGACATGATAATCAACCTAATATTTTTGTGTTGATAACCTAGTTTTAGTAAAATAATAAAAAACAAAACATAAATAATAATTAAACTATTAAATTGTATATATTTTTGAAAATAACACTTATGAATCTACAAAAACGTATTTTTTATATTTTAAAAAAATATTATTTACATGAGTAGGAGTTTTTGAAACATCAATTTTTTCAAATAATTTTATTTTTTAGGTAAATTGGCTTCAAAGTGGTGCTACATGTGTATTTAGCCAACAATTTTATTTAGAAAAGTTGTGGACATATCTAACTTAGCTAGAATGAATTTTACTAGATCATATGTTTGAGAAAAAAATATTTTTAGTTAAAAATATTTAAATTCATTTGCATTGATAAGTTGGCCAAAAGTGTGACACAACTTTATACTTTTACCCAAATAACCAAGTATAACATGCAGATTTTCAAAACTCTTGAACATCAAGATCAATGTTAGCCCTGATTTTCCAAGCAAACCACATAAGAGTAACCATAGATCAATAAGAACCTTTCAAATAGCCCTACAAATCTATAATTATTTTCTATCCAAAAAACTCTAAGAGTTTGGACATAATCTTTCCATAAATCTACAAACCATAGATTTTGGTTATCATGTAAAACCTACAAAACCATCTCTATAAATTTGAATCCACTTATACATCCAAATATTCACATCATCAAATATACCATCTAAAATAATGGAATGCCCCAAATCTACAAACCCATAACTTTTTTGAAACAAGAAAACTGCAAAACCTACCAAGTTGTCCAAGAGCATCCATTTCATAAATGACCTACTCCACAACTCACAATATAAAAGAATAAAATAGGTTGTCTAGAATCTTACAAAAATTTAAATCATACATGTTCCACAACCCACAGGCAACCAGTGGCTAGTCATCCAATGCTTTCATGTAACTAGGGGCTAAAACCATAAACCCAACATAAGAACTTTGTATTGTAGTCCAAATAGTAGGTGTCTTCACATATGATTAGGGGGTTAAAATAATGCACCCAACATGCATACCCTTTCTCTGCACAATACCACAAGGAAGAGAAACATAACCACCATGCAAGAGGAGAGTCACATATTACCAAACCAAACCTCCAAATCACCACTATGCAAGAAGAAAACTCATGATGAACTCCATGAGAAACACCCATGAGCTTCCAATACCCACCATAAATCCCATTGACAATATCCATCTAAAGTTAGATTTCATGGCTTCCATTCTAATAAATTTGAAAAATAATGTTAACACACAAAACATCCATTACAGTCCACAAGCCTCCAACAACTCTTGAAATTCCTTCTTATAGATTCCAAAAAAATATTAAAAATCAAAATAAAGGAATACCAAGAACCAAATTACCATGAGTCCTATGGACACCTAAAATTTTCCATGCATTTTCATATAGATCAACACTTGCATATTTCTTCTATTCCCTATTAATTAAATAATTTTATTATTTAATTAAGCTAATTTTCCTCTAAATAATTAAATAAATTTTATTTAATTATTTTTCCTTTCAATATCCATTTTCTTCTCATAATTAAATAATTTTATTATTTAATTATTTCCCTTTCAAACGTCTCATTTTCTTCTAATAATTAAATAATCTTATTATTTAATTATTTTCATTTTTCCTCTCCCATAATCAAATAATTTTCACAATTATTTAATTACCTAACACTCATCTCTCCTAAATTAAATAAATATTTAATTTATTTAATTTTCCCACCTTTCTTCTTAAATAAGTAAAATAAGTATTTTATTTATTTCCTCAATGTCGACTACTAAAATTAAATACCTTTATTTAGTTTTAGCTCCTTGATCCATGTCTTTTCTCTCTCATTAATCCTCCACCCTTGATTAAATTAATTTCTAATCTAATCTCCACCCTTGATTTCTTTCAAGTAAAACATATAAATAAATCCCTCATCTAAGCCATTTAGATAACACATCTCATTATCTCACCTACATGCTGTCATTTTCATTCTAGCACTCTTATCTATCACATCTCTACCATTTTCTATCTAGACCTCACTTGCATACATTCATCTATCGTATCAAGATTCACACCATATCATATCAAGATCAAGGAAATATCAAGGTTATGCAATCAAATTCTGAGGGCAACAACCATATCAAGAGTCCATGTTCATGGTGACTTTGTTTCATTTCATGCATGTATTATCTTCTAGCTCTTAGACACAATTGAGGTTTGATGTTGAATGTGGATTGGATCTAGTGCTTCCTTTGTTATCTCTTTTTTGCATCATACAAATCCTTCACATGCAATAACATGCAAGTTCATGCAAGTACATGTAATTCACATGCATGCATATGCAAACCATGGAACAAGCTTAAGCTTTGATACTAAATGTTGGGAAAATAGGAGAATAATATTGGAATAGTATATCAATATCTAACCCAATAATAGATTGGTGGAGATACAAAGCTTAGACCACACACTATGAAAATATATGATTTTCTACAAATCTAAAATTAAGTTGCCTTAATACGGAAAACCCATAGAGATATTCATCTTCTTTTTCATACTTAAATCAACCACTTAACATGCTTTATAAAACTAACTTAGATGAATATAAAACAAAAAAGAAATGAATATTATTTCACCATAATAAATGAGCAAGAAGAATAACACAAAAAACTACAACACAAGAAGATCATCTCACAACACAAGATTTACGTGGAGAAACCCTTGTGAGAAAAAACTTCACCAAGGAGAGAGCCCAATTATGTATTATCTTCAAATGTGTGAGATTACAATGCATTCAATTTCATCACCCCTATGTCTTCAATCCGATAACACTTTTTTACCTACAAACAATGATATAATACTACTATCCAAAGGTGTCAATTTATAGGAACTCTGGTGTGAGAATACCACTATGGTATCTCCAAAAAAGAGAAAATACCAACTACAAAACCATACACCCCCTTTATTGGTCCACTTGTAAACATATTAAGAAATAATAAATAATCACATGGTCTTCACATGGGCACCCAACCCATAGCTAGTCAAAATTAGTCAACTCTGAGTGCTCCATTACTCCTGACAACTTTGATGGTTGACATGCATTGCCTAACACCCCACTATGGAAAACATGTAAATAACATGCACCAACATGAAAGTCCATGTGGCCCCACCACCAAAGTGGATGCCAAGAAAGAATAGTCTACCATTATGTCTTATCTTTGTCACCGCTAATTGTGCCCATCCCATATGAGTGTAATTACAACATATCATAAATAAATAATTATAAAATATTTGTCCAACATGTCCTTAGGCATCACAGTACACCTTCCAAGGAATGTGGAGATACATGAATATGACTTAGGGTTTCAAGGTAAATGTCACCTTATCCTAACAAATCACTCATTGAAAATTTTATATAATGGCATTTACTACCACAAGAGAGTTATTTTCCATCGTATATCTTGACTTGGAAGTTAAAGATTGAATACACAAAATAATTAAGCTCATTAGCCAATCTTTTATCAATAAAGTTGTGTACTACCTATATAAAACAACATTTTCATATTTATATTTTTATATGACCCAACACTTTTGAATTTTTGTGGTGTGCATGTTCCATTCAATGCATGTATATTGATAGTAGCAATTTCTTCCTCCTCTAAATTTGAATGCCCTAGTTCCATAAATTGGTTCTTCTAGAGCTACAACTCCCTGTTTTTCAACCTTATTCTCAATAATCATCTGTCTCTTCTCATCACTACCACACTTATGATCCATAGACCATTTTCTATCATAATTCCAACATAGAAAATTTTCTCTTTTATCTATCTCTTATTGAGGAGAGAGCCTATTTATTTATCTTGGGTTAAGGAAGTTGGCCCCATTTCTTTCAATAGGATTATCCATATTTCTATCTTTCCATTCTATAGCTTTGGCATGTTCAAACACTTGACATACCGGTATGATAGATTTTCTGACATTGTAAGATATGTATAAGAGATATTAATTACTCATGACACCTATGAAAAATGATATGATGTGTAAGGTATGAGATATTTGTAAGAGGAGATACAATTTTAAGGGTCATGGCTATAGACACCTAAAGCAACCATTACTTCCAATGACACATTTTAACATCATTCCTAATGTTTCATCATCACCATGCTAATTAATTAAATTTGACAACACTACCATACTAACCTCATCCTAAGAAATTAATTATAAAAATATTTAATTTACTACTCTAGTTTCCATCTCACATTTAAAATAAATAAAAATATATATTTCTCTTTTTTAAATAAAATCAATTAAAAAAAATTTCCTCCATTATCCATATTATTCAAATTTCATCTATTTGTTTAATCGTTCAATCTTCACCTTCTATTTTGTAACCAAATATTTAATGCCCTTCATATGATTGGAACAAAATATTTATTTTTCATAATAATTTCAAACAACTTACATCCTCACCACCCATCTAAAACAAATCAAAATATAACCATTTATCTTGCCTCCTATATTTAAAAAAATCCTCTCAACAATTCTCAATCATAAATTCATCAAACAAATCTCCACTGGATCCACCTTCCTACTCATTTAAAAAAAACCTCCAAATCTTCCAAAAAAAATAAAAAATAAAAAATAATGAATTTATAGGCACATGCTCCCTATACTCTACATAATTAATTTGAGCAACTATATATTATTATTCCTTTATGTCATTTCATTTTCCTTGAGCACATCCACCAACAATGGAGTAACATTTGGCAAAAAAATATTTTATTTGAATTCCATTAAGCTTAATCGAAGGTTTTGTGCTTAGTTTTTAATAGGAAGCTTTGTTTTAATTTTTGTTTATTTCCTTTCATTTAAGTTTGAATTTTGTGCATTGCATTTTGGCAGTCTAATGGGACCCTTTTCATAGTCTAATTTTTCTTTGCAAGTTTTTTTAGTGTGTTTTTTAAAAAAAATTGTACATCTAGCATTTGCATCAAGGGCCTCCTACGTCAATAATGTTTGCACTCTATTTCAAAGAATTTTTGCTTCATAGTTTTTGTTTACAATTCATTATCAATATTTTTTCTTTATGGACTTAGAAAATATCTTTAACCCATTTTTCTTGCAAGAGTTTTTTAATCTCATCAAATTATGTAGGGATACCTATACTAACAATGGTTTTGAATGGGATTTTGTGTTATTTAAGGACTCATATATGCATTTTTTACCAACTAGGATTTCAATATTTTTGCATTCAAATTATTATTCTTCTTTTGATCTTTCACTAACTAGTGTTTTGCATGTGTTTCGATAATTAGTGACTTGTATATGTTTTCCTAACTACTTTTCTACAAAAATAAGTTCTAATTTTAGTTTTGTAGGAGAATCACATATGCGCTCTATGTAACAATTTTTTGATCAAATTTGTCATTTTCACTTAACTCTCAGCATTTATGTTTCATCCTAACAAGTTTCCTATATGTCAACATTTATGCTTCATGTCACAGTATTTTCAACAAAACTTCTATGTTTCCACCAAATTTATAGTGTTTCTATTTTTTAACTATCTTTTTGTAGGTTGATGATTGTGTTTAATTTATAGTGTTTCAATTCAATTTTTAGCATTTTTGTCTATGTTTAAACATTTCCTCCCTATGTATAATATTTTTTAGATTTTATTAACTCTAACCCACTAATCATTGATTTGTAAGAGTTGTATTTGGGCATTTTTATATTCTAAAATATATTTATTCAAGTTCATTTATTTAAGGGGTAAATTTTGTAAAATACTAACATTGTAGTATTGTAAGATCACTTACCAAAGTTGATTCCTAAACTTCATACACACTTAATATTTAATGGAATTAATTTTTGTTTTCAGTCTTTATTTTTTGTAAACTAGTTGTGTATATTTTCCTCACACCTTAGGATGACCTTGTGGATAGAAATAGTTTTCTTACTCTTCTTTTTATGTTGTAATTCTGATTAAGCCATGTATGATTTCATATTGTGCCCTAGGGTGATCTCGAGGATCAAAAAGTGGTCTTCTCACTTATGTTTCCTAAAGGTTAGTTGTATTCTCTCCTCTCACGCTTTAGGGAAATCTTGATGGTAAAAATGAATATTCCTTTCTTTCTTTCTTTTTAGGGGCCCAATGACCTTAGAAGTGATATCCAAGGATGAAGCCAAACCCCATGTTTGGATGGTGTATGAAAATTTGAGGTAGGAATTATCATTCTTGGCTAATCGGTTGTATGTTTTAAGCACATTATTAAGTGAGGTAGTTTCATCCACCAATACCAAAGCCTTAGAAAGTATATGTCAAAGTGGAAATTATCTTTTTGGTGAAGCTCTAACCAAAGGGCATGGAGTGAAGTGAGATGGGATTTGAACTCATCCTCACACACCTTATATAATATTCTCTAACTTTATATAATATTCTTGGATAAGCTCATTTAAACCTAGCTTTATACCTTTTGATTGTTTGTAACTTGTGATGCACCCGCAAGTGGTTAGCCCCAAAACATCACTCGTTGTGTACCCTTGAGGTATATTAGCAAGCTCACTAGCCAAAAACACTTACTTGAATAATATAGGTTGTTTTTATTTCTTTATTTTATTCTTGTTTGTATTAAACCCTATTAAGCCAAGCCTTCCAAAATCTAAAAAATCTAAAAAAGTAATTTTGTAAAATAAAAGTCCAATATCACTATCCACATGAAATAACATAATTCACATGAAAGTTTGTCTTAGCCTTGGAGAAAACCTTATCTAAATCATATTGGGCATCCTACCATAAGGATATATCAATCCCATATCCAATATCACTATTACTATCCTAGCACTTCAAATTGCTCAATTTTCCAGTATTTTGAGAAGTAAATCTCTACATGTATTCTTATTTGTTAAATTTTTGCTTGATTGTTTTTATCTTCATCCCACAACATAGTTCACCAAGATTGTCACATTTCATTATATTATGATGTATTTTGACAATGTATTTCTTGGGGTATTGCATTTGTGAGTCAATCTCTTGTGCATATTATAAAATGCCATTATGGTTCCTCATACCTTGATTCATACTATCATATACTAAAAAAAAATTAAGTTACTTAATACATTTAAAAAATTCTTCAAAATCACTTGCATGTACCTACCATCACAAAATCACAATATTATGAAAAAATTAAATATTCACAAATAAAGCACTAATCCCTTTTTTTCATTTATATGTTTATACTCTTACCTATTCATATTCACTAATATACATCTAACTAACATGCTTATCCATAAAATTATAAGGGAGAAAAAAACAAAACAATTTCCTATATGATTTGATTAGAAATTTTTATCAATTACACATATTTAAGGCACTTTGGCCCAAAATAAACATCACCATTGCATCTAGAACTACCAAGAACCTATGAATTCATTATCAAATCATTGAATTTGGTGTAGATCTAGTTGAAGCATAGAAAATTAGGCCACAAGCATGCAACCTAAGGTCGTATGGCTACCTATGCAAGTTAACAAAAGTAGGTATTATTAAAAAAAGTTTTTTATTTAAAAATAAAAATAAAAAATAAAAACTTAAAAGAAAGAATGGTTTTGACCTATGCAATCGTGTATGAGGGTACCATGTACCCTATAAATTTACAGTCGCAAAGGTGGTAGGGTTGGGGCCCACATCCTCTCACTAGACAATTATTATTTACAACTTTAATAATTTAGCGTACCCTTTTAGGATCCTTGGCATGGATCAACCATAGCCTCTGACCCACCACTGACAACTACAACCATCACAGCTTTGGTACCACTAATTAGTCACTTGGTTTCCACCTCTATTAGTGGTGTCATTGATCCTTCACCCACCAACCACTAGTCCACCACCATAGTTGCCACCTCTACTGATAACACCATAAATCTACCACCCATGGGATACTCACCCACCACCACAATAATCCCACCTCTCCCAACATAGTTTTCACTTTTATAAGAAAATTTTAGGAAGCCTTGTGTTTGTTGTACAAAGGTCTTTTTCTGGGAAATATTTTTTGTAATGGGAAATTTTTTCATGCCCTTCATAGTGATATAACTATTTTTTCTCATGATTTATTATATTTTAGAAAAGAATTATCTCAAAAATTTTACTATATAGTTCCTATTTTGACATCTCTCGAGGGCCATAACTTGCACAGATAGATTCCTTTTTAGGCCTTTTTTAAAGTGGATTTTTTTGTTTAATTCATATTAGTGCTATTCATTTTCTCTTATTCTATTCTAGAGATGTACTTTCAAATTTTTATCCTTTTCCTAAAGTATTTAATAACTTTGAAAATTTAACAAGTATTATAATTACAATGAATTATAAAGTTCCACACACACTACTTAATAAGGGTACCAAAATTAAAATTTAGGGGATTTTTTAATGCACATACTCTCAACTAATAAATTTTCATTATATATACTAGCCTTGGGGGGCTTACATAGGCATTTGTCAACAAACTCACATAACATTCCAAACTTGATAAGGGGGTAATCAATTTAAGTCGCTAATGGGTATAATAAATCATCCCTCTATCATTACCTTGAAATAAGGAAATTTCAAATCCTATTGAGATAGCATCTTGAAGTATTATCAATAAATTAATCTCTTGTCACATATATATGAGCTTATTCTTGAACCAAATATAAATGAATAGAAATTTACATGGGGAAATAGAAATCATCATGTCCTAGGATTATTTAATTTTAATGTTGAAAACCCCACATTGAGTACCTTCACACTCTTTGGAACAAAAATTGAGATTTTTAAGGAGATCCCAATGAACCTCCATTTTGTAATGATCCTACTATGGACATAGTTATTTCCCTTGATGATTTTTAGAATCCTCTGTATGACAATGATACCAAAGAGGAACTTTCTTATAAGGAAATTATCAAGAATTCTAATGACATAGAGACCTCTCCTATTACTTCTCTTCCTCCTAAACCTCCAACATTGGCAACTATTCTACCTCCACCTACTATATTGATAGAGATATCAAATTATCTATGTGCTACTACATATTCTCTTTAGCAAGTTCACATTTTCTTCATGATCATCAATATATCTACTTATCAAACATAAATCAATTACTTTTAGAATCTCATATTCTAGATCTTGAAAATGGTAATGAGGACATATGTCTTCTCTTCGATGAAAAATCACATAGAGATGCACACCTCCTATTCTATATATTTTCATTCTCTCTCCACCACATCATGCTACTATCTCAACACATCTTGATTCACATATGTTTAAGTTTCACACTTTTATGGTCATTATTTTCAAATCTTGTATGCCATAGTCATATTTCAATATTATCAACATCAAGACACACAAGTAACTTCCAAAACCATATATCAAGGTTTCTTTCTTTCAAAATAAAAATGTATCATTTATTGTAGAGGGACTTTCTACAACATTCATGATGCAACATTCTACATTGAAATTCTCTCTTGTTTTTGTGGAAACACACATGGGCCTTGTCTTGCATGGATATAATGAGACTTTAACTTTGGTGGGTCTATCTTGTCCTCCTTTTAATACCTCAATTGGGATGGAATTTTATCCCATATGTTTTCTACTTCTAGGGGTTACACTCTTTGTAGATTGGGTTTCTTTGAAATTATACATGGGTACATAACATGGCTTATATTTGAGAGACCTATTTCTTTATTACCTTAGTTACGCTTAAGGTGTGTGTTGGTGTAATTAACTATTCCACCTATTATATTAAGTTTACTAAGGTAATTTACATTTTATTAATTAGGTAGGATAGAATAACAAGTTTATATATTCTCCTTTTATGGGATTCTAATTTTTCCTTATCCTCCTGGATTTATAAACTAGAAGTCATTAACTTATTTTTAAAATTTTTACCTAATCCTCATCCTCATTAGATTTAGAAACTATGAGGCTATACATTGTAGGTTTTTCCTTCCATTTATATAACTCTGGAATAAAAATTATTATTTTTATTTTGTTTACATATTAAATTTATTTTTATCTTCTTGATATTAGGTATATTTACTATAGTATGATTTTTATTAAATCTAACAACCACCTGAAGCATATATTGATAAAAATTATCTTTTATATATGATAGTGATTTAGAGGGTATTACTTCTATTATTGATTCCTCATCCTCTCCAATCACTCGATTAATCATATGGTTTGGATTTAAGGTCATGCAAAAACTTGGTTATAAAGGTAAAGAAATTGGATGACATGGGCATACTATACTTAATCCATTACCATTACAATAAAATAAAGAATGTTATAGTATTGGTTATATGCCTAATGATATGAAGCAAGGTGAAAAGAACATTAATGAAAAAGAAAAAATATGTATTTTTATAATTTATATTGATTTTAGATCTAGTGACACATATTGTTCATTCATTTGTACATATAATAGTTAATATAATTGGTTCAACTTGATGGGCCTAGATAATAGCTAGTTTTCTTCCATTTAGTTTATGTCTTTTAATATTTTAAGCTGCTAAGTTCACAGACAATCCTGAACCTTATACAACTTTTATATCTTTTATGTCTTTCATGTATCTTAAACTAGACTTTAATATGTGGAAATATAATTATGATATGATGGTATTTATATGTATGGATGTGTGAATGTTCATGAAATCCAATATGATTCCATGTTTAATTCATGGTTGTTAATGATATGTATACTTTAGATGAAGCTAACCTCTTGCAACCAGAACTGTAGCCCGTAGCAATTGGGTTTCCAACTTGCAACAAAGGGATTGCTGACAGTCACAAGAGAGAGTCCAAAATTTTGAACATGTAATAGTTCTAGGAAGTAATGAAGGTGACCATTGAAATGGTCAAATGTGAGTCATCAAATCATCAAATAAGATGACAAGAGGAAGAAGGAGTCTACTTTGATAAGGAAAGCCATGACGTGACAGTTTTCATGGAGCACGTCTTTGTTAAACCGTTAGGGAAAAGTTTTATTTTTACTTCTCTTCTTTTGTCTATTTCAACTACGGTCTTCACTTGCAAAGACTAGTCCCCTCCCTATTTTGAAGGAGAGTGGAGATATGCATTTAAATTATATTTTTAGTCCTTGTGTAAATAAAACTCCTCCTGTGCCTATATATTGGGAGCGATGGTTGAGGATCAAATCTAGTTTAGGATATAGTTGCTAGTTCCAATTTTTGTTTTATCGGAGAATACTTTATTGTTATTTTTTTGTTAATTAAGTTGCAATGGATATGTACTTCTGAATGGAGATTTGTTGAAGATTCTTTTCATATTGTAAGAAGTTTAGTTTCTATGCAATAAAGGAGTTTTAGTTTACTGTCATGATTGGTTGATCCAATAGTGTATATTTGATTTCTATCATGGGCACATCAACTTGAGCAAGGGCCACTCGAGGTACTATTAACCCACCTCATTTTCTGTTATTAGACTAGATGTTATATTACTCTATTTATTTTAGATAACTTTCAATTATATGCATGTGAATGATAACTTGTATCATGAATATCATTTTGTAATGTTTCCTTGAGTTATTCTCCAAAGAAGTTAAGAAGTTAAGCAATTAGGAGTTATAGTTAGTTGTTCAATTTTAATAGTTGATAGCTACAGTATTAAGCTGAATGTACCTGTAGCATAAGTGATTGTATTATTTCCCTTTTTTTGCAATTTAACACTTTATTTCCCTTTTTCTGGCCTTTACTATTTTTTGTACAAGTGTAAACCACCTATACTCATTGATATAAGTCATGTAGAGTCCATGAGTGCAAATATAGTTCAAGCATCATCAAAAGCTTACAAATTCCTGGTTGATAATTAAATGAAGCCTTTATGAGGGTTTGGTGAACTGTTCAATTAGGAACCTCTCCTCTAAATTGTGTGTCTACCCATACACCAAGTTAACTAAACATTAGAAAGGCCTTACATTTTTGGCACCATTGTCAAGGATGATGCTACATTCAATATTCTCCTATGTATTTTAATCTTTCATAGTCTAGTGTTTTGATTTTAGCATTAGGGAGATTAGGTGTTAATTATCAAATCCAAAATTCTTTAGTAACAATGTGCAAGAACCGTTGATCCAAAGAGTCATAATCATTGTAAGCAGAGGCAATGAGATGCTTTGGGAAGATTTCTCCCCATAGCGCATGAAGTATTACAGGATACTGGTGAATACAATGAACATAGCGAGGGTATTCCTAAAGAAGAATAATCCTTGACACCAATACCTACACCAAAAAATAGAGGAGACTTCCCACATACATGTCAACATCATGGGTGATGTAGTAGTAGAAGACCCACCAAAGTATGTAACCTTTGAGTTCCCTATTTCCAACTGGGAGAGAGTAATTGCTTTGAACAACATACCTCCTTCAGCATTACCTATCTTCTATGGGTTGGTCACAGAGGATCCTGATACCTTCCTTTTTGAGTTTGATGAGCTATGCAGAAGTTATGATTATACCACAAATGCACATAGGCTTAAATTATTTCCAACAACACTAAGGGATGATGCTTTGAGATGGTTTATGGGTTTGGGAAGAGATGTTGTTCCAAATTGGAATACCATGAAGACAAAGTTCTTGGAGAAGTACCAAGATTACTATGGAGGCATAGATAGAAAGAGGGATGGCATCTTTAGGATGTCACAAAAGGAAGATGAATCATTAGATGACTATATGGAGAGGTTCAAGTTCTGCCTCAAGAAATCCCACCAAAACAGACTCTCTAATGAATCCTTAAAGTTGATATTCTTGAGATGGATTAATGAGGATTTCATGGACGCACTTAACCTCATTGGGATAGGAGATATCTCACAGTCACCATTTGAGGAAATTTACAAAGCATGTAGGAACTATTCAAGGTATTTTACCAAGAAGGTTAGAGGAGACATGACATCTTCCATTAGCAAGTCACCTAATGGAGTCTCTAGAATAGAGCCGAGAAATCTTCTATCAAATATGAAGGAGGATATCATCAGCCATTTGGTTACACAATTAGACACCCTCCATATGAAATAGAAGCAAGAAGAGGTAGAATCAACCCTTACAAAATGCTATCCACATTGTAGATAAAGAAAGACTAATTGCATGTGCAAGAAGGTGGCAAGTATCTCTGAAGAGAAGCAAGGGACATCAGACTTTCATGCATTGGAAGGTGAAGATGGACAAGTATTCTACATAGCTCAAAGGAAGCCCTGATAGCCAAGACAAGGTATGCCCCAAGATCCTTTGAATTTTTTATAGGTCATTTCTTGGTAACAATTCAAATTTTCCTAGTTGGAACCCTCAATCTTGGACCAATATGCAAAACCAACAATGGTCAATGCCTCAATCCAATTGGAATCAACAACAACAAAACATGTAGCCACCACAAAATTACCAAGGATCTAACTATAATTATCAATGACTACCCCAACAAAACCAATGGAAACCTCAGTGAAAAAGAGGTTAGCAATGGAAAAATCAAAACATGAATTATCAATAGCCACTATAGCCCTTGTAGCCACAATAATGAGCCATTATGCCAAACCCAAAAAATTCATCATCGCGGCCACCTAGAGCACCTCAGTTGCCAGCACAACCTGCATCTAAACCCCAATAACAAGCCTTTTCAACAAGCTTATACTAACGAAGCTATTCAATACCTTATGGGGTTGAGGTGAGTGATGTCCACCTCAGATCAGGAAAAATGTTGGTTGGGCCTTCATCTCCTCAAATCACTGAATTGGTTGATGAGGAACTCCCAGTAGAGACCTTGGACACACAACCTAAGGAACTTGAGTCAAATCAAGTTAATCCAAGTCTAGAGCCTCCATTCCCTGAAATATTAACAATTCAAAGACATCAAACACAAGCTGAAACTAATCTATTGGGACAACTTAAGGATGTTTGCATCAAAATACCCCTTATATAGGCCATTAAGGAAGTTCCTATTTATACTAAAACAGTGAGAGAGTTATGCCTCAAAAATCCAGGAAAGAAGTGAAAATACCCTCAGACTATACATTTCTTAGGACAACTTGCAAACATTGTGTTGGGAAACATAATTGTCCCCAAGTATGCAAATCTTGGAAACCCTATAGTTGATATCAAAATAAATGGCACTCTCATTAAGAACACTTTAATTGACTTGGGAGCATCTATTAATGTAATGACTAAAGAGACCATGAAGTTATTACAGTTAATACAACTCATACCTACACCTATTGTTCTATAGTTGGCAGATAGATCCATAGTTAAACCTAAGGGTATCATTAAATACTTGGTGATAACATTGGATTCATGGGAGTGCCCTGTAGACTTTATGGTCTTGCAGCCTAAAGCTAATCTTGTAGTTTATCCCCTCATAAATTAGGAAGACCTTGGTTGGCGACAACAGATGCCTTTAGGTTGTAGGTCTAGGAATATGATCATTTCCAATGGAAATGTGACTAAAAAATTAGTCCTTTATCCTCCAACCTAGCCACATGCAAACCTAGAACAAACTATTTGGCCTACTTTAGATGAGGAAGATTGGTACTCCTTATAAAATTTGATGACTATTGAACGCAACCTATCATTAGAAAACCAAGGTAAAGATGACTTGATAGCAAACATCATGCAAAATAACTATGGTAGGGACCTGTAGCATCATGACTGTCTAACATGTCTATAAGATATGATCCCTGCCAATTCATCTTAGTTTCCCAAATATTCCATACTTTGTTACCACACCAATGTATTCCAAACATAGTAGGACTTGACCTATAATCAATTGACTGATATACAACAAACCTCGCTAATGAATTTGTGTTGTAAGCACACGCAATAGCATTTGCATGAGATTACCATGACATGAAGGGGATAGAACCAACATTATGCATGCATAGGATTTACATCAATGATGGTTTCAAACTAGTTAGACAACCCCAAAGGAGGATGAACCCTATAGTCTGTGATATAGTTAAATTAGAATTGCAAAAATTGCTTGATGCAAGCTTTATCTATCCCATCTTTGATAGTCAATTGGTGTCATCCCTAGTAATTGTTGCTAAGAAGGGAGGGAAATGGAGAGTTTATGTAGACTACCATAAATTAAATGTTGCAACTAGGAAGGACCACTTTCCACTCCCATTCATTGACCAAGTTCTTGATTCATTAGCAAGCAATAAGTATTTTTCCTTTTTGGATGGATTTAGTGGCTACAATCAAATTAAGATATCCCTGGAAGACCAAGACAAGATAAATTTTACATGCCCTTGGGGTACATATGTTTATTTTGTCTTACCATTTGGGTTATATAATGCACCAGCCACCTTCTAGAGGGCCTTACTGAGCATATTCTCAGACTTTGCACATGATTCCATGGAGGTTTACATGGATGATTTCACAACTTATGGGAATACCTATTATGAAGCACTTGGCAATTTGGAGAAGGTACTAAAGAGGTGTCAAGAAAACAACCTGTCCCTGAGTCATGGGAAATGCTACATGATGATGATTGAAGGGATTGTATTAGGACATTTTGTGTCAAATGAATGAATTCAAGTGGACCCCAACAAAATTGAGGTGATATCAACACTCCATGTGCCTCAAAGAAAAATATGTTAGAATTTTCCTAAGACATGTTGGGTATTATAGGAGATTCATCCAAGACTTTAGTAAACTTGTAGCCCCACTATTTATCCTACTATCAAAAGATGTAGAATTTGAATGGACAACTACTTGTCAACATTCCTTTGAAGCACTCAAATAAGCATTAACCAAAACCCATGTCTTGAGAGGACCAAATTGGAGCTTACCTTTCCATATCCATACAGATGCTTTTGATTTTTTTGTAGGAGTTATACATGGAGAGAAGGAAGGAAATAAAGAGTATGTCATATAGTACATCTGCAAGAATCTACAAGGGGCAGAACTTAACTATACAATGACAAAGAAGGAGATGTTGGCAGTAGTTTATGCAATAAACAAATTCATACATTACATTACAGGGTATTCAATGTTCATACACACTGATCACACAACAATAAGGTATCTTATGAACAATCCAGTGGTTGGTGGAAGGCTTGTCAGGTGGTCATTGTTGCTTCAAGAATTTGACATTACCATTGTGGATAAGCCATGTAAATCAAATTTAGTGGTATATTTTCTATCCAAACTACCAACCAAATCAAAAGAAGATGTTGTTGATGATTCATTCCTAGATGAACATTTATTTTCTCTATCTTTGCATACACCTTGGTATGCAGATATTACCAACTATATTGTAGCAAGAAAGACACCACCCCATTTCACACCAAGAAAAAAGAGGCAATTGGTTTACAAGAGTTTTCCCTACTCATGGATAGTTGGATACTTATTCTGCACAGGCCCAAACAACATAAAGAGAAGATACATCCAAGAAGATGAAGTCTATGATATCCTCAGAGCATGTCACGATGAACCCTACGAGGGAAACTTTGTACAAAGAGGAGAGCTCTTAAGATTCTCAACACTGGCTATTATTGGCCAACTCTTCATAAAGATGCGGTGAAGTACACTAGGAGTTGTAATAGATGTCAGAGAATGGGAAGACCAACAAAAATAGATGAAATGCAATTATAGCCATAGTTAGCAATAACACCATTTGACAACTAGGGACTAGACTTTATTAGCCCAATTTCACTAACACCAAACAACAAAGAGTACATATTGGTCTACACAAATTACCTTACAAATTGGGTGGAGGTTAAGGCTTTACAGTTTGCAAGAGGTGGGAATGTGGCAAAGTTTCTCTATGAAGACAGATTTACAAGATATGGAGTTCCAAGAGAAATTGTCACAGACTAGGGACCTCAGTTTACATAAGATATTATCACAAAATTGGTTCAAGAATATGAGATCAGACACAAGAATTCCACACATTACCATCCTCAAGCAAATGGGAAAGTGGAAGTCACCAACAGGGAAATTGAAAATATTCGCACAAAGACAATGCAAATTCATAGGAAAGACTAGGCATCTAGACTAACTGAGGCAGTTTGGGCTTATAGAAAAACTTGGAAGACCACATCATTATTTACACCATATGAACTGGTGTATGGAAAGAAAGCAGTAATTCCTATAGAAATTGAGTATAAAACATTGAGGACAATAGTCACATTGGGCATGGATTTGACAACTCAACAAGAGCAATTGCATAACTTTAATGCCCTAGATGAAATCAGAATGGAAGCCATTCACCACACTAAAGTTGTCTGAAATCAAATAATCTGTTGGCATGATCATTTTATTAAGACAAAGGAATTCATTACAAGTGATTGGGCTCTGCTTTATGACTCCAGATATAAAGATTACAAAGGGAAATTGCAAACTAGATGGCTTGGGCCATATGAGATAAAACAAGTATTCCCTAATGGATCAATGCGGCTACAAATAATTGATGAAGTAAGATTCTCATTTCTTGTTAGCAGACACAGATTAAAGCTTTATAAGAAACCATTGTAGAAGGATGATTTCCTTCTTACATTACAACATCAATTTAAACATGTGATTGAAAATTTAGCAACAGAGACAACAAGTTCTACAAACGAGTCAGTCGACAAGCTACAAAACCCACCCACTGATGTTCCAAAGGTATAATTTCCTCACATACTTCACATGCATACACTAAATATGTGACAAATAGAAAAAAACATTTTCTAAGACAATCACAGAAGCAATAGGGACTTGCAGCATCACGCCTGAAGGCGAAAAACTTTTAGAAGGGACCTATTATTATAAGCACCTGTAGCACTTGTTTGACAGTCATTTCATATTACCATCCATATTAATTGCATATATATCATTTCATATCCTATCCCTTCGTACATGCACCCATACATATTTTATTTCATTACATCAACTTCTCACATCCATTTATGCATAACAACCCTACTACCTTTATCAATTATACCATCCCATGCCATTAATCTCATATCACATATTTTGTACACTCCGTAGCCTTTTCATTCCATTATTTTCCACGTGGCACACATATGTTGTCATTCATTTCAAATTACACCTGCACGAAATTCATTGCAATCAAGGAAAGTCACTTCAAATCATGTTGCAAGTAGTCATCAATTACTTCACATGAGTTGAATTTTATTTCAACCAATTCATATAGGTACATTACACATTAACTTATCATTATTAACATAGTTTATTATTGATTTTTTTGCATGTTTATACATTCATTCGTGCATGCTACATATCTTAATTGATTTTCCACTACTTTTAATCTAACCCTTTGCCAAAATTGTACCCATTAAGTGAGGACACTTAATATCTTTAGCTAGGGGGAGGGGTATTCCTTAGTTTTCTTGGTTTTCAAAAACTCTTTACAAAACCTTTCCGTTATTTTCCTATATTTTCAAAAGACACAAGCTTAGAGGAGAGAAAAGGGTTTGAGGCAACTGAATTGAGAGGTTAAAACATACAAACATAGTGGAAGTGGTGTATTTTGGGTGGCAAACAAAAAATTGAACAAGAACAAAGCAAGAAGAGGATGTTGTAATGGTTGAGACAAACTCGTAATTGAAGGGGAATTCCCCTAGAAATGTAAATACACTGGTTGCACAATCTTGGAACTCTAAATCTAATTTAGAGGATGTTTTGTAGCAAAGAAAATGAGAAGGAGATCCCAAAAGCCCTGATTTGAAGGGTTGTAAATACACTAGTACAATGGGGGATGGACAACTTTTGGGAAAATATGAAGAAATTTTTATGGTAGAAAGGAATATTGGTAAAGAACAGAAGGAAGCAATTGAAAGAATAAAACAATTGGAAGAATTGTTGAGAGAACATCAGCAAAGGGACAATGAAAGGGATGCAAAAATTAAAGAATTAGAGGAGAAGCTCTATAAATTTGAGCATGGATCTAAATTAGAGGTACTTGCACAACTTGCTATGGTTGAAGCGGGAAACAAGGAACCACTATCTCAAGGCCCAACTCCTCAGGTTAGAACCCCCACCCGGCCAACTATGGTATCATTGGGTGTGGAATTATGGAAGATAACCAAAGAATTCTCTCAAAAGAAGGATTGGGAGAAAGACAAATTTGAATTGATATCTAATCACACTAGAGAACTTGCACAACAAGAGACAAAGGTGAAAAAGTTGAAAGTGAAAATTGAGATGATGGCAGATAAAGCAACATAGTTGTTGAAATGCAGACCAACTGCCAACATCTATGCATTTTTTGTAGGAAAAATATTTGTGTTTAATTAATGTTTACCAATTTCCATGAATAAGAAATTTGTGTTTTTAGATACTTTCTTTGATTCTACACCAAACATGCAAGACTAGTTATGTGAGTTTTACTTGCATAACTTTGTTCTCTCAGATAAGACTGAATGGAATCCACTGATGTTTGTGGCAGACCTACAAATTAGAGCTTTAGCCTCCTACATAAAAATGAACAACATAGGGGTGAAATTTTACAAGAATGCAATGAAAAGGAAAAATCTATTGCTTTGCAGCTCTGAAAGGAGTCAATGAATCCTAATGTAGTCATAGATAAGTGGTTAGAACTCTTGGATTACAGAGGTGTAGGAAGAAAGATATTGAGTATTAGAGAACACGATTGTATGAGAATGAAGCAACTAGCTACATGACCCATTAATCAAGCCTTCAAGTTTGTACAAAAGAGATGGGAAGAGCTAACCCCTGAGTTGAAGAAAAAGGAGCCACACTCCCTATATAATTTTGTAGCCATTATCAGAAGATATCACAAATACATAGACATTGCCAAAGATAATGGACTTATATGGTTCCCACTTACCTTTCATCCACCTATTCTCCTCTTTCCAATACCACATTAGATAGAGGAGAAGCGTGGGGAAGAGGAAGCAGTACAAAATATCAAGTTGGTAAAGATTTCATGTTATTGAGGCTACTATCTGAGACAAACAAAGGGAGTTGATATTGTAGTATATTTTAGGGAAATAGTTCTATAGTATAACCTCCAACCTTAAAAGTTGCTTGAGGACAAGAAAATACTTTAGTTGGGGGAATGATGGGCCCAGATAATAGATATTTTTCTTCCATTTAGTTTATGTCTTTTAACATTTCAAGCTGGTAAGTTCATAGACAATCCTAAACCTTATACACCTTTTTATATCTTTTACGTCTTTCGTGCATCTTAAACCAAACTTTAATATATGGAAATGCAATTATGATATGATGGTATTTGTATGTATGGATGTGTGAATGTTCATGAAATTCAATATGATTCTATTTTTAATTCATGGTTGTTAATGATATGTATACTTTAGATGAAGCTAACGTCTTGCAACTAGAACTGTAGCTCACAACGACTGGGTTTCCAACTCGCAACAAAGGGATCGTAGACAGTGATAGGGGAGATTCTAGAATGCTAAACACGTGATAGTTCTAGGAAGTAATGAAGGTGACCATTTCAAACATGGGTCATCAAATCACTGAATAAGACGACAAGAGGAAGGAGTCTACTTTGATAAGGAAAGCCATGACGTGATATTTTTCATGGAGCACGTCTTTATCAAACTATTAGGGTTGAGTTTTAGTTTGACTTCTCTTCTTTTGTCTATTTTAATTATGGTTTTCAATTGCAAAGACTAGTGCTCTCCCTATTCTGAAGGAGTGGACATATACATTTAAATTTTGTTTTTAGTCCTTATGTGAATAAAACTCCTCTCACACCTATACATTGGGATCGGTGGTTGAGGAGCATCTCTAGTTCAAGATATAGTTGCTAGTTCCAATTTTTGTTTTATCAGACAATACTTCACTGCTAGTTTTTCTATTAATTAAGTTGCAATGGATATGTACTTCTGGATGGAAATTTGTTGAAGATTCTTGTCATACTATAATAAATTAAGTTTCTATGCAATAAAGGAGTTTTAGTTTACTGTCATGATTGGTTGATCCAATAGTGTATATTTGATTTCTCCTATGGGCACATCAACTCGAGCAAGGGCCACTCAAGGTACTGTTAACCCACCTTGTTTTTTGTTATTAGACTAGATATTATATTACTGCATTCATTTCAAATAACTTTCAATTATATGCATGTAAATGATATCTTGTATCACGAATTACGTTTTGCAGTGTTTCCTTGAGATGTTCTCTAGAGAAGTTAAGAAGTTAAGCAGTTAGGAGTTAGAGTCAATTGTTCAATCTTAATAGTTGATAGTTACAATATTAAGTGGAAGGTACTCGTAGCATAAGCAACAAATTATATTATTTCCATTGTTTTGCAATTTAACACTTTATTTCCCTTTTCTAACCTTTATTGTTTTTTGTACAAGTGTAAACAACCTATACTCATTGATATAGGTTGTGTAGATTACATGAGTGCACATATAGTTCCAACATCATCAAGAGCTTACAAAGTCTTGATTGATAATTAAATGAAGCCTCTGTGAGGGTTTGGTGAATTGTTCAATAAGGAACTTCTCCTCTAAATTGTGTGGCTACCCATCCACCAAGTTGACTGAACATTAGAAAGGCCTTACACAACTCCTAGTTATAAATTTCCTTTTGGTTCATCTTAAAAGGATTCCATTATGAGTTAAAACATTCACTAATTACCCAACTATTAGTTTCCTATCATTCCCATACACAAATGAACATACATAAACAAGAAATATAAACATTCTATAAGTCACAAGATATCACTATTTGTAATGACTTGTCTTATTAGAGTGGACAAGGACACATTTTTAGAGATTTTTTATGATAATACATTTATTGTAATGGTTATTTCATCAAGACAACATTTATGATCCATGTGATTCAAGATGATCATTACACTTACATAGTATTTTTATAAGAGGAATTAATTTCAATAATACATGTTTTCATATCATATTTGGACACATAAGATGGGGATGCACTAATTGATTAGATAGCCTTACCTATCTCTCTTCCTATTGGTCATGATTTACACGTTTCCTTTCCTTTCTTCACTATCTAGTTATATCATGTCATTTCATTGTTCCTAGTTAGCAAATAGAACACAAAGACACCTTTAGTGATGTATGTTGACATAGGTGGTTTCAAATGCGAGTTTAATTATTCATTTCATGTCTTCGTTGTGCTTTGAATCATTTGTACTTTGGCATTTTCCTTATGTCATTTGTGTTGTAATCCCCTTCCATATTCTTCCATTTACCTTGTATGTCCTTACACTTTGGCCTTTTTATTTATTCCATTTTTTTGTGCATCTCTTAATCTCATTTTATCTCCTATATTATGTCTCATACCTTGTTTCCCTACTCAAGGGAACCTTTTCTTTTTCTATTTTTACCTCTTATGATTTCTTATGTTGCTTAGTTAGCTCCTTAATTTCCTATTTACCATGTTTAACTCCAATACTTTCATATGTTGTGTGATGTATGGTTGTTCCTATGTTTCTTTTGTTTCATGATTAAGACTTCTAGCTCTTATGCTATTTACATGTCATTCTTATTATGATGTCCCAAATATTTACATATACAAGCTACTATGCTTTTTCTTACATGGTTCTTTTAGGCTCACATGTCTATATGTGTTCAATCCTTACTATGATTATACATTATGAGTAAATGTTATAATCTTTATCACGCTCACATCCTTTGCATCTTATGCATGTTTACATGATCCTTATCTAGCATTTATAGTTACCATTATTTACCTTTATTGGGGACAACATTGGAGGACACCTTATCTTTCTTTTGTTAAATTTACTTTCATTATCACATTTTGTCTATATTCTCACATATTTATCTCATATCTATTGCATGACTGGTTTATTGTCCCTTACACAATGTTATCTATTATTTTTCATGGCATGTTTATTATGCCTTATACAATGTTATCTTTGATAGTGATTTATATGATGTTATCATTTTTCCCTTATGTTTGTTTCCTTATGTCCGTAGTACACAACTATTTAGAGGAGAATATATACTATCATTGACATTTCTTCATGATTATTATTGCAATTATGAATTTATGATAGTTATGGCCATTTTATGATACCACATATAACCTCATTACCATATCCAAATAAAGCATACTTTTACAAAATCAAAGACTGTCATACTATCTATAAAGTTAGATTATGTTTTAATTGACCGAAATATTTTATCAACAACAATCGTCTAATATATTTTAAATTATAACATCATACAAATAGACTTATAATACTTAATAATATCTTTATTGAATTTAAAATTCCTAATCATTTATTTTATTTTATTTTCACATTTATTATAATTTTAATATAATCCTTATACTTTCATCCAAATAATTGCTTAACAATTTAATTAGACTAAATTGTTTATGTGAGTACCTTACAAAATTAAATAAAATGAAATTAGTGTTTATCAGCTTTTGAGCAAGTCAAATGGGTCGTGTATAGAGAACAAATTTCGACAGCAAAATCAAAACAATAAATAGTTTTGATGATGAAAGCGACTGGAATTTGAATAATTGGAATCCTACACTATGATAGAGAAAATGGAAGCTTTTAATGCATGTAATGAGAGCGACACTAGAAAATTAAAACGAAGGGGGACAAAAATAGGCCCGCGCCTCATTAACTATGATTGATTTATTGATTTCTACAATGGACTATAATAAACACCACTTTTAAAAATTAAAAAAATTAATTAAATTGATTTTAATGTTTTTTTTATTATATTAAGGATTTGAATTGGGTCAATATTATGTTTGTAGTGGAATAAATGGTATTTAGATTGTTAAGTAATTTTATTTTTTTTCCAAATTTTAATTCAGATTTTTGTGGGAGTCATTTTTTAAATATAACACTTTATTTTTATCTATAGTATTTATGTTATTTTATTAGTTCCTGCCGCCAGGCAGGAATATTTATGCATTCGCCCGGAATGCTTTTAACTGGCAGCATCGGCCAATCACATTTCGCCATTTAACATATTACTTATTTTTTTGTATAGTTTGAATTTGGAGAGCTATTTTATATATTGGAAAATTAGCATTTATCTATTTTTCTATTCGTCTGAGTAGCTTTATAAATCATTTTCGTTTTAAAAATTCGGGAAAATGTGAACTCATAAATTGATTAAATAAATTTAAGCAAAGGTATAGTTTAGAAGTTGGCGGCTAGAGGTACGTAATCCATGAATGCAGATTAAATGCATTAAAATATCAGGAAAATGCGAGCGCATAAATTGATTAAATAAATTTAAGCAAAGGCATAGTTTACAAAACTGGCGGGTAGACGTACGTAATGCATGAATACAAATTAAATGCATTAAATGGCATCTGGCTCGAGGTGAAGGCGCTGGAATGGCTTGGTGGCCACGCGTGGCCAGGGTACTTTGGTCATTTAATATAGAGTTAAGCCACTTGTTATGCATCTCTATTACTTTGCGTCTGTTGTTTTTGTGTTCTGTAAGTGCGTGTTCTGAGGAAGAGTTTGTAGCGACTGAGCAGGAGATGTTATAGTTGCAGAGTCCAGACCCAGAAACGAGTTACTTGAGGTGATAATTTCATAGTGCTCTATTGTGTGGCCGAGCAGGGGATTTTGTAGTTGCAGAGATACACACTGGACAGCGAGAGACGAATTGCTTGAGGTCACAAGAGGTAACTTTTCGTTGTTTTCTTCTATTTGATACGAGAAATGCAAGCAGGGTTTCATAGTGCTTTAAGGCATTGGTATACTTTGATTATAAATTCGTATTTTAAACTACTTTTAGTATTATCTATTCAAATTTCTTGTTGAAATGTGAAGGTTTCATCTGCGTTTGATAGGAATTATGTAGAAACCCTCTTGTCCATTTTACTTCATGCATGTGAGCCCTGTAAAGTTTGTATATTTTTTGATTACTACAAAGCGGTCCCATAAAGAGGGCTTTGGAACCAAAATTATGTCAGCGTGTGCGATAGTGAGAGCTTTCGAACAATGAGTTGACAGTGTGTTGCTTTGAGCTTTTCCGTTGTCATCAAAGCATAAAGGATAGAGGGATTTTGTTAAAAGTTGTGGTTATTGTCCTCGTAGGCATAAATGCAAACAATGGGAGCATACAGAAAACAGGTGAGCTGTTTGACAAAACTCGTGAAAGAAAAACTATTATATATGATTAGTTGTTTATATATTCATGCATTTGTAGAAGAAAAAATATCTGCGTTTGATAGGAATTATGTAGAAACCCTCTTGTCCATTTTACTTCATGCATGTGAGCCCTATAAAGTTTGTATATTTTTTATTACTGCAAAGCGGTCCCATAAAGAGTACTTTGGAACGAAAATTATGCCAACGTGTGCGATAATGAGAGCTTTCGAACAATGAGTCGACAGTGTGTTGCTTTGAGCTTTTCCGTTGTCATCAAAGCATAAAGGATAGAGGGATTTTGTTAAAAGTTGTGGTTATAGTCCTCGTAGGCATAAATGCAAACAATGGGAGCATACAGAAAACAGGAGAACTGTTTGACAAAACTCGTGAAAGAAAAACTATTATATATGATTAGTTGTATATATATTCATGCATATGTAGAAGAAAAAATGGGAAACTAATACAACAGTAGGTAGTTATAACCCCCAAAAAGAATCAAACCTGGAACAAGAGCAACATCCAAAAAATTGCGCTTTAAAGTACCTAATGCACTAGAGAATTTACCATAGCAGAATACAAATTTTCATTTGCACAGAGATAGAGAAAAGAATGCAGTATAAACCTATTTTGTGCCAGCAAGCATTTAAATTCTGTCAGATGTCGTGGTTACTGTTCTCATAGGTAGACATGTAAAATACGAAAGCATTTATAAGGCAAGTGAACTGATTTACAAAACTTCTCAGGAAAATGGGCTTCTGGGGAATGCAATGAGTATTAAATCTGGACACCTTGATATTCACATGTTAACTTTGGCATTTTTATGGAGTTGGTAGCTCTCATTTACTCTTCTTTCATCTAATATCTAATTAATTAGGTGGCTGTTAATTAGTCTTTAAATACATAATAATAAAAAGAAAGAAATAATTATAAATATCCTTGTGGACATTTTAATTATGGGTTGTGATTTGTACTTGCATGTAGATGGATTAAGCACTCAAAAGTCACAGTAAATGTAGCGTGCCAGCTAATAGGTCCATGTGACATTTCAGACATGTTAAAGTAGTCAATTCCATATTTGTCATTTATCCTTGTATCATTAGATAACTAATTAATTAGGTAGCTGTTAATTAGTCTTTGAATACATAGTAATTAAGAGAAAGAAAAAATTACAATTATCCTTGTGTACATTTTACCTGGTGACCAGATTCAAGGAACAAACATACGAAGCAAACAACAATTTGAGATTTTGTAATTGGAAAACTTAGACTGAATGCTTAGGAAGTTAGAAAATTGTATCTTGGGGTTATAAAAAACTATGTCAAATATGTTTTAGAATTCAAATTGCAATGTTGCCATAGAGCAGTTAAGTAATATTGCTTGATAAAATAATTTTAGACTTCGTGCAAAAGAGCAGTTAAATTCATTGGTAGAAGATTTGTGGTGCAAGAACCTATGGTAACTAGTTTGTGTAGTTAATCTGATTTACATTTATACTTGTGTCTCTTGAATCTAAAAAATGCTTGCTAGTGTTTTAATGGTTTTGGCTATTAGTATCCATCGCAGTAGGAGTATTATATGTTGCAATTGTAATTTTGGGAGTTGTTTGCATTTTGGTCATTTCCTTGAGCTTAATTGCTATTCTTTTAGGAAAACAAACAAATGGTCTTCGTTTACTAATCAAAGCTTATTACATGGTGCAATGCTTTTGATCAGAAGAAGAGAGGTGGTGTAGCGGTGCAGCTGTAGCAAATTCTTCAAGAAAAGAGTACAGGGTGAGTTTCTAGAATAAACCTTCTCCTTTGTTTACAATTGCATAGAGTAGACAAAGAAAAAGGTTAATTCAAGATTCTCACTATATTGATTGTACTTGTAGTCATATCATTGCTTTTTGTTACAAGGACAATCTTTACAAATGGGTATTGTGAGTGGCATATGCTATATGGTTCATAAAAATTAAGCAATTGGGGTTCAAAAGTAGATCTTTGTTGCAATAATATGACATCAGAAGTGCAATTATTATCCAATCAATGTCTTTGGTGGCTAATCGCACTTTATAATTTAAACATAGTCTTTTCTATTTTGAGAGTTTGATTCTGAATCCATATGCATACTTTGATTAAAACTAGTGGCTGAAGGTACATAATTCATTGATGCAAAATAGCCTTTAAGTACATAGCAATTAAAAGAAAGATATAATTACAATTATCCTTGTGTACATTTGAACTATTAAACAAAGGCAACTAACAAACTAGCACTAGAAAACCATGTGTGTGTTAACGTGTTGGATAACATGTATTTGTGCATAGGTGTATATGGATGCTATGAGTTGTGATTTCTACCATTATGTAGCGCTTACTATTACTTGTACAGCCAAGCCACATGCAAGTAGAATTCATAATTCATGGCATCCAGATACACTCAAGGACAAATACAAATCAAGGTTGTTGGCATCTTGATAAGAAAGATGATGAGATACATCCAATTAATGTATGTCACAACATCTTATTGAATGAAGATGATCTGGATAGGGAGGTTACAAATGAGAATCCTTATTGGTGTGTGACTAATGCTCTTTTTGGAGACTTGTCAAGAAAATTGCATGCTAATACTATTAGAGAACAGGTGGAATCAGATTTATTGATTGACTATGATTGATGGGTCAAATGTGTACAAGGATAGTTAAATAATTAGGCAGCTGTTGATTAGTCTTTAAGTACATAATAATTAAAACAAAGAAATAATTACAATTATCCTTGTGTGCATTTGAACTGTTGATCAAAGGCAGTTAACAAACTAGCACTAGAAAACCATGTGTGTGTTAATATGTTGGATAACATGTACTTGTGCATAGGTGTATATGGATGCTATGAATTGTGATTTCTGTTTGCATGTAGCTGGTTTAAACATTTAATAATTAGTGTTGGATAATGGAATGAAATGAACTTGGGCAAATGGAAATAGAATGACCCCATGAAATTGAAACATCAATGTTTACATGGCTTTAACATGATAGCAGATTTGCGTCCATGAGACTTATTTAAATCTCAAATGTCATACTGTATGTGGCGTATTAGCTAATTGGATTAACATGATAGCTTCCAAACAAGTTAATTCAGCGATCAATCAAGCTAATTGGCTGATGAATTAATTGTGTTGAGTGGTTAGTCATAGTTAATTATTAGTCATCTTTATCCTCCAAATCAGTTGAATCAATCTTGCCTATTCACATTCACAGATACACAATCTTTCTGACCATTTTGCCTGTTTTTAATAAAATAGGAGCTTTAGAACAGGATATGTACATTCATCTAAGCATGATAGGACGTGGATTTCTGACAGATATTATGGTTTGAAATGCTCTCATGAATATGCATACAAAATATGGAAGCACAAGAAAAACATGTAAACTGTTTGACAGAATTCCTCGAAGAAATGTTGGATCTTGGTGTGTAATGATTGCAAGTTATGCAGAGAATTATTCATCGAAAAATATTTTTGCAAACTTTCAAGCAAATTAACTAAATAGCTGATCAAGTTAACTGTGAATCAAGTTACTTGACCAATCAATGAAACTAGTTCATTGATAGATCAGTTTTCTTGAATAGTTAATTATAGTTAATTATAAATCATCTTTATTCACCAAATCAATTAAACCAATCATGGCCATTCATATGCAAAAAAAAAGAATTTCTTGAAAAGGCTTTATAGACAAGGAAGCAAATGCAATTGCTAGATGCAAACCGAAATTGCAAAACCTTCATCAACATCTTCCTTTGTGTTTCATGTGCTACAAATATTCAACAAGCTATAGCTGTCCATATTAATTGTATTCCTTTGTCTATGTTCAAGCCATCTGTTTATTCTATTGCTTTGGCTATTATTTGATAAAAGTTCAAATGTCGTAGTATATGTCGCGTATCAGCTAATAAGTCCATCTCACATTTCGCTCATGACAATTTAGTTTGTCTCATCTGTCTTCGATACATTAATCAAAGTCAATTAACAAATAAGTCAATCTTACACTTGACTCATGCAAATTAAGTCAAATCTATCTTTTACTCATTAATGAAATTAACTAATCAGTTTAACAAGATAGCTTTCAAACAAGTTAGGTCAGTGAACAATCAAGCTGTTTGACTGATGAGCCAATTGAGTTCAATAGTTAATCATAGTAATAGCAAAAAAATCCTTGTTAGATGATGTCATAGTTGAATTTGCTTTTGTGTGCCTGTCTGCACTTTTGCTATAGCTTGAAGCAATGGTGCTTTATGGTTCAAGTATTAAGTGTAATTGGAAACCTTTCTTGATTTAAATTGGTTGATTAAAATCTGTTTGGAAACCATAGTTACAGTGGTTCTTTAGGCTCGATGCAAAACAACAATATAGTTAAAATGCATAGCAAAAGCCTGTAGAGAACCATGCTCACACTTGTACATTTGGAATTCAAGGACCTATGATAAATAGTCTCCCAGGATAATCTGTTTTCAATTAATACTTGTTTCTATTGAATCTAAAAAAATACTTGCTGGTTTTTTCGGTGTTTTGACTATTAGTATCCATTACACTATCACTGTCATCCATTGCAATTATAATTTTGGGAGTTGTTTGCACAAATGTGTTTTGATGCATTGTGAAACCCAACTTGCGTTTCTGGGATAAAATGAAGCAAAATAAATAAAAGTAGCAATTTGTTACCTTGAGTAACTCGTCTCTTGGTGTTCATTCAATGAGCATAGGAGCTTTTGCTCTGTCACTGTAAACGTCCCCTTTGTATTGATAAAAGCTGTCAGTCCTCAAATCTATGCCTTTGCTTAAATTTAGTTGTATATGGAGTAACATTGTTTTCAAATACATGACTGATAATAACACATATATTAGAAAACTTTGAATCAAAAAACACAAATCATTAAAAAAAAAATATTTCTCTCTTTGTCTTATATTGCTACAGATAGAGCTTCTTTTCAATCATCATATGTATACCCCACATATTCCTAGACTAACTGTATTAACTTAGAGAGTCTTGACAAATTGCCAGAACAGCTCACTATTTTCATCTTTGCATAAGCCTCCACTGTACTCCACACTATATTATTGTTGTCTACCTTTCTACCATCAAAACTTGTCTACATATGGCAAATGACTAAAATTACACATTCTTTTGTTGGATTGCTTATGATGTTCTGCCACCTTAATAAGATCAGGTACAACCATAATGTATTAAAAATGAATTTATAACTGTGCAATGCAATCAAGCCCCTGTTTTCCAAGTTATAGCGAAACAAACTATATGATTATACCACAAATGGAGATTCTTAGTCCAAACAAGAGGGAATAAAAACATAAGATGCAATTGTTAGCCAAGTCCTTCATTGCTCCCTTGCTACTGGTAGATATCACAAAAAAGTACAAACCTATTTGTAAGATGACAATGAATTTAAGGCACTTGAAATAAGTTTGTCTCTATAATATTGCCCACACTTATTTAGCCCCAACAGCTATGTATTGGCTTATAGGTAGATATAACAGTTGAAAATGCTATCATAGACATATATTCACAATGTGGAAATATAGACAAGGTCCAGGAATTGGAAACAAGGAATGCATAGGAAACATAAGCTATGAAATACAATGACATGTAGCATAAACAAGTAACAGTTTAAACTCCAATAATCTGTTAAAAAGCTTTTATGAACATTGATTTTTTATCAGATTACTTTTGCAAAATACACGTACAGTAATGCAAAAAGGGTATCTAGTAATTTTGCTATCAATTCATATGACCCAAGAACTGCTTCTAACAAGACACACTTCCTCCTCCATCTGTTTTAGTTTAGCAGAATCTGGTCAAGAACTTTATTTTGTTAAATGAAACAATCAGGAATTTGGAAAACAAAAAAAACAATGGATTCTTGAGCTTTCTAATTCATTATGATTTTTCAATTTTTTTACCTCACTTTTACAGCATACTGAATAACAAGCAACTAAAAACAACATTCAGAACTCTACAATGCTCTAGTAGAATGAGAACACAAACAAGTATTCAAGGGTACCTATGCTGTTTACTTCTGCTCCAAACTCTAAAAGAAGGCTTCCACAGTCTTTGTATCTATTTGCTATTGCAATGTGCTAAACACAGTATATCAAAAAGATTTGTCATATTGTTCCGAACTCTCAATAAAAAAGAATCTCCATATCCTACCATCAAAGAAAATGCATTAAAGTCAAAGGAGTTTGAAATTGAAGATAACAAACCTAATAGCACTCACTTGGATAAACTGTTTTGTATAGTCTGAATTTTATTGGTTCCTAGCGTCAAGGCAGTAATACTCATGCATTCGGTTGGAATGCTTTTAACTGGCAGCATTGGGCAATCACATTTCGGCATTTAACATATTACTTATTTTTTTGTATAGTTTGAATTTGGAGAGCTATTATTTATATTGGAAAATTAGCATTTATATATTTCCCTATTCGTCTGAGTAGCTTTATAAATCATTTTTGTTTTGAAAATTTGGGAAAATGCGAACGCATAGATTGATTAAATAAATTTAAGCAAAGGCATAGTTTGAAAACTGGTGGCTAGAGGTACGTAATCCATGAATACAGATTAAATGCATTAAAATATCAGGAAAATGCGAGTGCATAAATTGATTAAATAAATTTAAGCAAAGGCATAGTTTATAAAACTAGTGAGTAGACGTACGTGCTGCATGAATACAAATTAAATGCATTGAATGGCATCTGGCTCGAGGTGAATGCGCTGGAATGGCTTGGTGGCCACGCGTGGCCAGGGTACTTTGGTCATTTAATATAGAGTTAAGCCACTTGTTATGCATCTCTATTACTTTGCGTCTGTTGTTTTTGTGTTATGTAAGTGCATGTTCTGAGGAAGAGTTTGTAGCCAATGAGCAGGAGATGTTATAGTTACAGAGTCCAGACCCAGAAACGAGTTACTTGAGGTGATAATTTGTTATTTTCCACAGTTTCTTATTTTAAGTGCATAATGAAGCTGTGTTTCATAGTGCTTTAGTTGGACTATCACTATCACTTTGTGCCTGATGTGTCGGTGCATGTATGTATGTATGCATGTCTCTATGTACATATGCATTTATCTATGTGTATATCTATGTAAATATTTGTAGATGCATATATGCATGTATGCATATGTCTCTGGATATATCTATGCATGTGTGTATTTATGCATATATGTATGTGTGTATAGATGCATCTATGTGTATATGCATGCATGCATGTATGTTTACGTCCATACATGCATTTATGTGTGTCTACATGGATGTATCTGTACAAATATATACATATGTATATATATGTGTGTGTGTCTATATGTCTTCTCTAGGAGAAGTTTACAGTGACAGGGAAAAGGTTGTCATGGTTCCAAAAAGGACACTTGTAGACAAGTTACTTCAAGGCAATAAATAGTTATTTTCATCAGTTTTCTTTTATTTAAGAGTCCATAGGCAGATTGGGTTTCACAATGCTCAGCCTACGCTAATCTTCATAGACTAGTTCCTCGGATGAACAATTGTCTTTTCTCCAATGTACAATATGGAAGCTTAACGATAACTTGGTGCTTATGAGTCCTCTAAAGATTACATATCTTCAATTACTGCATCACTGTTCCATAGTGCAAACTTTAGAGCTACTGTGTTGTTAGCATGTGCCATAATGGGACCTTTTGAACAATATGTGGACAATGTGTTGAGAAGGCTTTGTAGGCTGTCAGGCAAATGCAATTTACAAATATAAGCCTAAACTCCACAATTGCTTTCAGCTTTCTCGTTGTCATTAAAGCATAAAGGAAAGAGGATTTCTTCCAAACTTCTAATCTATGTACTTTTACATGATAATTCACCTTATTAATTAATGAATCAAATTATCTTAATTAATTAATCTTCTTTTCCCTTCTATCATTTCATATCTAATTAATTAGGTAACTGCTAAATAGTATTTACATACATAGTAATTAAAACAAAGAAATAATTATAACTATTCTTGTGCACATTTGACCCATCAATGAAAGTCAATTAATAAATCTGATTCCACCTATTCACTGATAGTATTCGCATGCAATTTCCTTGAGAAGTCTTGAAAAAGAGGATTACTCACACACCAATAAGGATTCTCATTTGTAACGTCCCTATCCAAATCATCTTCATTGAATAAGATGTTGTGGCATACATTAATTGGATGTATGTCATCATCTTTCTTATCAGGATGCCAACAACCTTGGTTTGTGTTTCTCCTTGAGTGTATCTAAATGCCATGAGTTATGAATTCTACTTGCATGTGGCTTGATTGCACAAGTAATAGTAAGTGCTACATAATGGTACAAAATAAACTTATGCAAATGGAAATGAAATGACCCCATTTAGTTAGAAAATCAATATTTATCTGGCTTTGACTATTAAGTGATAGCTGGTCTAGTGTTAAACAGTAGCTAGAAATTGTTTTTATCAGAACTTAACAGTGGTAGCACAGGTCTGTGTTGTTTTTTGGCTTAGTATTGACAGGTTGCCATGGCCTATTTACACTTCTTCAGACACTTAAGCAAATATGGCATCTATTCCATTGATTGCTCTTAAAGAGCTTATGCCACCATTGCAATAACATAATTACACTAATGCATGCAAATGCAAAAAAAAATCTATATTATAGGGTACACAAATAACAATAAGTATTTTAAAATTATAAAATGCAATTTGCATTATAAGAAACAAAAGTTTTTACTTAGGTTCTTTCTCGTCGAAATGAATCTACATGAGAATTATGTTTTGTTTTTATGAATAACATAGTATATGTCACTCACTGTACTCATTTGTCTAAATTGTCCTTGTGACAGGGATCGGTGCTTTCAACTGTATTTAAACAATCACGCACAAACTGCAACGTGAGGTTAGCATATTAACCTTCTCCTTTTTTTTTTTGAAAAAAACAATGCAAAGTTTTCCAAATATGCGCTTCTAGGAAGATTTCCCATGGTTGTAGATGAAATAGTATATGTTTTTACAGTTTGCTCACTTCTCAATTTTGTCATTGTACTAGGAAAAATTACTTGTGCCTATAATAACAGCCAGAATTTGTACATTGCTACAAGTATACTTGATCATTCAATAGCAGATTGCAAGGTCAACTTTCCAAATTGTCTTTTTGCTTTTCTTGAAATGCAATTGAAATTCTTCAATATAATAACTGCATAAAGTTCTTTTTCATGTTTTCATTTTGTCATCTTGTATTCCTCATTTCTTTGAATACAAATGATTTAAAAGGCTGCTTGCACATATAGAAACAGGAAAATGCATTTTCCACAATTGCAATAGTAATTTGTCTTCGAAAAATAGAACAAGTTTTGCTTATGTGTTAACTAGTTATACTTCCTCTATACAATATCCATAGAATAGAATGAACTACTAGAATGCAATTTTTAAATCCTTTTTACAGTTTCAAATAGCCTATAAAGTCATAAGTCTTTGTTTTATGTCAACTGGATTTTACCTATATGCATTTAAGGCAATTTTGTTCATAAGACTACTTATATCTGTGGCAAGTTGCTATGCACTGTGCAAGTGAACGTGTGTTTAATCTTCCTGTATTGCAAAAAAAGACCACAAAGTTAATTTCAAAAGCTGACATGGCACATGAGTACAATGAATGATGTACTATGTTACTCATAGACATGACGCAATATTTTTCCATGGTCTTGTTTACATGCAAAATGACATTAACCACAATTTTTTTTTGCTCACATTGCCAATTTGACTGTGTGCTATAAACCTCTACAATAAGAGAAAACTGACAAAAGAAACTATTTATTGCCTCAAGTAACTCGTTTCTGGTTCTGGACACTGTAACTATAAGAAAGTCTGCTCAATCACTATAAACTCTTCTAGAACAAAGACTTGTAGAATAGAAAAACAATTTCCGCAAAGTAATAGTCATGCTTAACAAGTGACTTAAGCCTATAACAAATGAACAAAGCAGCCTGGCTATACATGTCCACCAAGCCATTCCAGCAGTTTCCCATCTAGCCACATGTAATTTAATGCATTTACTTTGCATTTATGCACTGTGTGCCTGCACCTGTGAGTTTTAATCTCTTTTTTTTATTATTTA